>JABXWE010027570.1:0-13554 GCA_014611495.1 Limonius californicus | reverse complement strand
GGGACGAGAAACCAGCAGCTTACGGGAATCGGACTCACCTTTATTGTATCTTCTCCTATATGTAAAGCTTGCAAAGTTCATGCACACAAAGATAAAAATACACAAAAATAAAAGATATGGTAAATTTCAAGACAAATATAATTCAACATCTTTTAGATTACTGACACATGATACAAAAAATATAACGATTAGATTGAAAATGGTAATATTTATAGTTAATTAATACAAGGTTAAGTAAACGTTCAAACCGAGGCTCGCCGGCCCTGGCTTACGGCATTTAATTTCTTAAAACAAATCTACGCAGCCATTGGCGTCTGAGTTTACAAAAAAATACAATGATGATTATGATTATCCTTTACATTTAACAGAAAAAAGAAAATGACAATTGGCGACTGAAGGTGGCTCAATATTAAACCGCCAAAGGCGATCGGCAAATTCGCAATGAATTGGCCTCAAAGGGGTTAAAATTCCAACGTGTTTCTTTAATCCGACACTTGTCGATGCTTCTGTTCACCCCACGGTGAAAACAGCGATACGAAAAGCAACCGGACCGAAGGAGATGTTAAATTCGACTGAAGAAAAAATGAAACGCGAATCTCAATATGCAGCAGGAGAAATATTTCATCATATTGCGAAATATGGTGCAAGAATTCTAGAGCAATATAACACGTAAGACTCCAAGGGCAAGGAATTTCCAGGTCAAGCGCGTAGAGAAAATATTAATCGGCACTTCTACATGATAACAGAAAAAAAAGGTTGATTAAAACTGTATTTGGGAAATAACAATATAGTAATCAGCTACATAGCGGCAATTACAATATGACTTTAATTCAGATGAAGTTCAACAATTCAACAGGTTTGCAAACAATACAAAGATTACTGTTTTACATACAACCCTTACGTAACTACAATTTGTAAATAATATTAAGAATTTCAGCAATTATTGGAAGCTAATAGGGAAGGAGTAATATTTTAATCTGAACGATGAATAATTATATGGCATTCAATTCTATATACTTTGCGTAGAGCTTGTTTCACGTCAAATTCATGGGTCAAGTGTGACCTTCTATAACTTATTCTAAGTCACGCGTTTTGACGCATCCCGGATCGGCTTGAATTTTTGAATTCAAGTTGATGAGTGCGGTTGGTTGCAGTCGACGCTACACATGTTAATGTATGTACAGCGTTTAAATGTCCTGACGATAAATGAATAAAAACGAATTCTCGATCATATGGTAATATATCTACGTATTCGTATTTGGAAGTGTCAGAACAGTCTTGGTTTACAAGGTCCTTTATATATTTTTGTTTTATCAACAAAAAATAGAACTTTTTTTAGTTTTAATTGGGTGAAATAAAAAATGATAGCTATCATTGAAAGGTTTTCGTAAAAGTTCTTTTACTTAGAGTATGTTACTTAATTTTGACGGAAATGCATGTTTTGACCTTCAGAAATCCACAAAGTGATTTTTTGAATGCATGAGCATGCAACTCCATGATTCACGAACGACTATTCCGATATAAAATGATGTTTGAAGCAAATCGAATTCGGAAAATAGCCATTAGTTGTTGGTATCATTTTGTAATTAAACCCTGCATGTAAAATATGAAACTCCTTCTTTGCGCTATTTATTAAATAAGGTATCTTGGAAAAAAATACTAAATAGAAACAGAAGTACTTGTAGTTGTAAATGAATTGGTTGTTCTTCGCGCCTTATTTTGCTCGTCTATTATTCTACAATCACAAACCGTAACTAGATTACTTCAGTAGGGCCCTAGTATTGCCAACACTGAAAGCAAATTAATAGAAAACATATGTGTATATTCTAACGCATCATTTGTATAAGGAAAATATTCAAAACATGTGAAAATCACAGAGTCGTAATTTACCAATTTTCATATTTATAAATTTGGCAAGATTTTAAAATAAATTCGCTAAAGAGAATAGCTTCTGGCTAAATTCTTGATTTCTGTTTTGCAAGGAGCAACAAGTCACTGTGTAAAGATAAAATATCAATTAAAAGGCTTTATGAGTTTATATTTTTTGCAAATATTATCTTGCGAGTCTCCTCTAATTACATTTACATGTTTAGTACATTCAATTTAATACGCATTTAATATCATTTGGTCGCCCATACGTTATAGTAAATCTTGATTAACGGTCACTGATCTGCGATAAAGTCCAATTTTTGCGCAGTTGCACCCACCCACACTGGAATATAGATTATTCAACCTACGGGCTACTCCTATCATTACCCTTCACTTTGCACAAAAACGGTAAAGATAGCTTGCGTGCACACTTTATCGTCACCGGACCCTTTCTCTTTATTGCTTTATGTCTTGGAAATATTGGAATTTTCTCCACCTAACCTAATATTGTAAGAAAGTGTAGGACATCACGAGTTGAACAGGGCCGAACTCGCCCTTGCTTAATTAAATTTTTGCACGTATTTGCCTTTTACCAGATTGTAATCAAATTCTCTGAAAAATTTCATAAATTGTACTTACAGGACTTTGGGGAAAGAGCCCATGGACACGAACCGTAGAAGAAAGATTCTTTCGTATGACTTTATTGTCACCAATTAAAATTATTTCGTTATTATAGCGAAAGCGAGTGGCAAAATTCAGAAAAATATAAACCAACAGTTTTGTGACGTTTAAGATTTTGTGTTTATTTATGAGCGTAACCATTAATGTTATTTAGTATTACAGATATGTCATAAAGTCTATGTAATCGGCAAATTTAGTGCATTTTATAAAAGACCATTACACTTTATGGCCGTTTAACAACATTTCATAAGGTAAGATAATAGAGAGTTTTACGATTAACAGAATTTCGTCTGAATGTATGTAATGTGCATAAGTTGGTTTTTATAAAATGTAGGATGACTTCACTAAAATTACAACAGTACCATTATTTTGGTACAACGAGTTCTTATATATTTGCCGACTCCAGTGCTACAACCTTGGAACTAAGGATTTCAAGGATAAATGTAAACAATATTCAACAGGTATTCGTAAAAGATGTGGCGAAGTTTTAAAGGTTAAAAGAGGACTACCTTTCATGGATAAGCATAATGTGCTATTTCCGTCATCGTGCAATTCTTCCATATTTATGACCTTTAATATGCAGTATCTATACGTTATATCATTTGACATCTCTTACAGAATTCGGTAAGGTTCAGTTTTAGAACAAAACAAAACAGAGATGTAAAAAAGCAGACCGCTTGGTGGAGCGAAGAGGTCAAAGAAGTTGCAAGAAAGAAGAAAAGGTTATGGAAGAAATGTTTATGTACAAGCAATCAGGAGAACTGTGATGCATATAAAGCCCAAAGGGGAAGAACAAAAGAAATCGTAAAGCAAGCCAAAGAAAATACGTGGGAAGATTTTGATAGGCATATAGAGGGAAACTTCGGTAATAACCAAAATCTGTTTTATATAATAATGAATAGCAACAGAAAAAAGAAGCACAGCTCTTCGAGAATTTTAAAAACGAGGGAAGATAAAACCACAACGAAGGAAGAAGAAATAATAAGATGGGGAGAGTATTTCAAGGAACTAATGTCAGCAAAGGATGTGGAAAAGAAAGAGAAGCAAACCCAGAAACTTAGCAATGAAATAGATAGCGAAAACGAACTAACACTAGAAGAAATCCAATAGGAACAAATGAAACTAGGAAAAGCCGCTGGGGCGGACGAAATCTACCCAGAAATGCTGAAGTATTTGAGAAAGGAAGGCCTAAAATTGCTAACTAAAGTACTGAACACCTCGTGGAAAACTAAAAAGATCCCAAAAGATTGGGAGTTAGCAATTATTCTACCGTTATACAAGAAAGGGGACGCAAGGGATTGTGATATTTACAGGGGAATCTCTTTACTGAGCGTAGTAAGCAAGGTATACAAGAGTGCTGGAACATCGACTAAGGAAAGAAATCGAACCCCAGTTGGAGGAAGAACAATGGGGTTTCAGAAAAGATAGAAGTACGCAAGACTGGATTTTCACTGTAAGACAAATAATAGAGAAAAGGATCGAACACAACAAAGGATTATTCCTAATATATATCGATTTAGAAAAAGCATTTGACAACCTGCCCAGAAAAATACTGTGGAAGATTTTACAAACGAGGAAAGTTAGCAAGGGATTAATACAAGGAATAAAAAGTTTCTACAGCGTTACCAGAAATTGTGTACGAACTGGGAGCTATACATCTAGCGAATTTGAAACAAAGATCGGTGTCAGACAGAGGGGAATCCTGAGTCCCCTTCTATTTATAACTGCAATGGATGAAGCCATGAAGAAAGCCAAATTAACTGCCAGCAAATTTCAAGTAGGACATAGAAACTTAATCCCAGGGTATGCCTCCCACCTTGTCTTTGTAGATATTATTCTATTAGCAGGGTCAGCTAGGGAACTCCAACGTAACATTCAAATCTGGAATGAAACGTTAAGAGGAATGGGAATGATGATAAACTCTAAAAAGGCCAAAGCAATGGTGATCGAGAAAAACCCAGGTTATATTAATATAACACTAAAAGGAGTGAAATTAGAAAAAGTGGAAGAATATTTAGGTGCTGTCCTAAATAAAAACGGGAAAATTGACAGCGACATTAATAAAAGAATAAGTAGTGGTGCATAACTGTACTATGTTAATAAGTGCATTTGGAGCAAACGTTAAGTGTCAAGGAAAACAAAACTAGCTGTGTATAACGCAGTGTGTGGTCCGTATAGTAACTTACAGCTGTGAATCCTGGGTACTCTCCATAAAGCAACAACGAAGACTGGAAGCTATCGAGATGAAGTTCCTAAGACGAATACAACATCTAACCAAACTGGACCAGATCAGAAACGAGAAGTTCAGAAGAAGATTAGAAATCGAGCCTCTTAAACTAAAAATCGAAATAAATCAGCTGCGATGGATGGGTCGCCTAAACAGGATGCAAAATATCAGACTCCCAAAAGCAGTGTGGTACACGGCGGGTGGACACAAGCAGAGCGAGAAGGAGATCAAGGAAATCGTGGAGTGCAACTACGAAAGAAATCGTAAGGAACAGAGTATTAGACTGGAACCAGGCCCTAATTAAAACAAAAAACAGGAAGGAATGGAAAGCATTTTGTAAGGCAAACTAGAAACAACCTCTACACCTCCGGGTAAAAGAGGCACCGACAAAGAAGAAGAAGAAGAAGAAGAAGAATATGCAATATCTATGTCACAACATTTGACATCTCTTACACAATTCGGTAAGGTTCAGTTTTAAAAAAAACCACATCCCTCATTTTTAATTACGTCATTATTGATTACCATTTTGTCAAAATGATATTTTATAAAATCATGTTGATATTTTGTGTATGTCCTTCAAAATACAAGTTGAAGGGTACTTTCTAATATTATATTATGTTCTAATAATTTATAGCGAAGCTTGATTTTCAAGAATATGAATTACTTTGTTGAGTAATGATAATCAACAGCCCCCTTTTACCTTTTCCTGGTAAACGATGGCTATTTTGATAAATCGATGAAACGCTTTGGAAAAAAAAATCTGTTTCAAACGTTTCAAATTTATGAGTAAACTTGTTACTATGTTGACTCACAACCACCCTTATAATCATAAGAGTTGCCTGTAGCTTCTAATTTTTTATATACGAAGTGTTTTATGTACTTCAGTATAATCTGTTAATTTATAAAATGTGTTGTTGTCAAATTTAGACAAATTCGTTAATAATGGAACAAAAAGTTTTAATTTATAATCATTTACGGACTATTAAGAATAGTTGTAACACTGGCACTATTTCTTTTTGAAAACTTTTTAATTTAAAACTAGCAATCTAGTTTTCCAATTTTTCAAAATAATGCTTCCACTATGGGAAAGTATCAGGACAACAACCAACGTTGCTAGGCGTCAGCTGTGTTGCCTACATTCGTCTCTTTGACATCTCCTACTCAAAGATGAGATACACCGCACTTTCCTGGTTTGGGACGCATGCTTAGCTGTAGCTACACGGCAGAAAATAAGATGTCACCAACGTCAGTGATGGGATATGACTCTTTACGAAATAGTAATTTCATAGATTACTGGCAATAATTATTCCCAAGCCTCCTACTATGGAGAGGCCGCATTTTCTGTCTGTATCAATATTACAAGAGTGTAGGCGCCAAAAACTGAATATTGGCTATGCTGCCTACATATGTCTCTGTGATATCTCCAAGTAACACCTCTTTGGAGATGAGATATACAGCGCCTTCCTGGTTTGGGATGCACATTTAATTGTAGGTCTCTGCTGTCACCTGTCCTGTAGTACACACTACACGGCAGTAAATAAGTGTCAGGATAGGATACGGCTCTTTACGAAATAGTAATTTCATAGATTATTGGCAATGCCTAATCGCAAACCTTCTACTATGTGCCTTTTATATCTATATTATTAGAGTGTAATACCAAAATCTTAATCTCTACATGATTTGAATAAAATTATCTCGTTTGTGCTACTAGTTAAGTTTTAGTTAACAGCTTCCAGAATGCATGTTTCTCCTTTAGATAATGTGGAAGTTATCGATTTACAGAATTTAAATGTTAGGCTAGGTATGAGGGTAGGTTGAAAACTAATGCACACATGTTTGTAGAGCGCGAACAAAAACAAATAGCAAGATCGGGCAAAAAGTACATTAA
This sequence comes from Limonius californicus, assembly GCA_014611495.1. Lineage (NCBI taxonomy): Eukaryota > Metazoa > Arthropoda > Insecta > Coleoptera > Elateridae > Limonius > Limonius californicus. The sequence continues at coordinate 6,889 of JABXWE010027570.1, read as the reverse complement.
AGTACAATTCTTAAGTTTCAAAATCGTCTATTTATTTTTCAACATAGTCACTGTTAAGGCTAACACATTTCTCCCAACGAGTAACAAGTTTTTTCATTTCGTCACTGAAAAATTCTTCCGACTTTTCTCGAATCCAGGACTTGACAGCTGCCTTCACCTCATCGTCCGAGGTGTAATGATTACCCTTGAGGTCTCTCTTGAGTAGAGGAAAAAAATAAAAACCGCAAGGTTCAAACTTTAGGTTTCGCAGAGCATCGCCAGTTGCGCGCGAGGAGTGTGGACGAGCGTTTTCATTTTGCAAGATTATTGGCGCCAGGCTGCCTCTAACACGACAAACTCGACGTCGGAGGTGTTTTAGAGTCTGTATGTACTGAGAAGAATTTACCGTTGCCCCTCGTTCCAGAAAATCGGTCACATAAACTGGTGAGCATTTCAAAACACAGTCAAAAGAAGTTTTTGTTTTTCGGTTGGTTGTGTTTTGAACTTTTTCGCCTGAGGAGAAGACGGATGTCGACATTCAGCGCTCTGTCTTTTCTCTTCCGGGTCATAATGATGGACCCATGACTCGTTCCCCGTCACAATATTCAAAAGAAAATCGTCTTCTTCGTCACGGTAGCGCTACAAACGTTGCTCGCAGCATTCCAATCGACGCTGTTTCTTCTCGTCTGTGAGACGGCGTGGTACCCATCGTCCACACATTTTACGGTATCTCAATTGCTCAATAATGAAGCCGACACGTTCCTTGGATACTCCAATATGGTTTGCGATACGCTTTTCAGTGATTCGCCGGTCATTTTGAATCAAATCGTCGACGAGTTTCCGATGTTTATCGTCTGTAGCAGTGATTGGACGTCCGCTGCGTCTTTCGTCAAAAATTATGGCTTTTCCAGGCTCGCAACTACGAAATTTTATTATCCATCGATTTACTGTAGACCTATCAACAGCATCGTCACCATAAACAGCCTTTAAACGACGATGAATCTCAGTAGGAGTCACTTTTTCAGCAGGTAAAAATTCGATAACAGCATGCTGTTTAACTCGCGTTGACATAGCACTAGAACACGTCTCCATTCAGCCTACCCTCCTCGTATATATAACTTTTGGAAACTTGTCTTGTGTTTCCGGTAGCTTGGCAGAATGGATCATTTTAATGACACATTTTAAATGTACAATACGCAGCAATTGTCAATGTTTGTGTGATACTAACCAGTAGAGGTTCCTCGATCTAACAGTTCAATGTGATTTATTATTACAAAGAGGCTGATCGTGTAGAAGTGCAATTTTCGCTCGCTGAATTCTAGCCAATTAAAATATGAAAATGATCCTAGACGAGTAGTGTTTCTCGGTGGACCGTGTCGAGAAAAGGCGCTATACGCGACTTCCAAGAAGACCCATGTAGGAAATGCAATGCATTTAAAATCAAACGAACGTAAACAATTCCCCTGCTAAATGAAGTCCTCTGCACGTTGCAGGGTTTTCTCTTTTCAACTCGTTAGCCGAACAAAACAAAAGTGTAGTGGGAAGAAAAACCGCAGAAAAGCGCCTGAAACTGCAGCGCATTAGGCGCCAGAGTTGCAGAGGTAATTACTGAAGAAGATTCGATTTATCTCCAGATTATTCGCTTACATACATTTTAGGTTAACAGTAAGCATTTCTACGTTCCTTTCCTGCGAAGACGTACTTAGATCAGCAACAGCCGACTCGTTTGTTACCGTGTAACAACTCGTGGACTTTTTATTCCGTGGAAAACAAAGGTCATATTTCTGTCAAATGTGCGAGGGTCAAGGAACTTTCACTTTGCCGAGAGGAGATAATGCAAAAGTGCAAATACCACTTAAGCAGGCTGTGCGAAGTCAGATAAAAGAACGTAAAGGCAACAAAAATAACGAGGTAACATGGAGGAAATTAAATGTGCACGATGCGTTTCAAAGCTGCTTTGTTTTTGCCTGCAGTTTATTTGGGATGACAAAAAGGCCGCGTGTCTGAAACTTGTCGCACCAACTCAAAAACCGATCAACCTTTCAAAGGACGAACAAGGGTCTGTTTTAAAAGTAGTTCAGATGGCATGAATATTTGGTAGCCTGTCTGACCGCTTTTGGCCTAACTTAACAATTTAAATGCAATGTATTTGTGAATGAACAAAGCTGCTGCCAGCATACAACTGTTGTTTAAACTTTGAGAATTTCAAGCTCAGGATTGTTTATGGTAGTGATTTGCAACGCACGGAGTTTTTTTGGCTCTGCAGAATCTAAACACGGAATAAGTTTTTTCATAAAATGCCATCTCCTAGTTTATACATACAGAGTGTTATATAAGCATATTAAGCAAATGAAACTAAAATAGGTAATATAAGTAGTTCTGAAAACTATAGGAATTTTTATATTTTGTTTATGTTGTGCGGATAAAGCAGGCTTCCTACGTTGTCAAGGATTTTGATAGTTTATACAGCTGCAGTATATTTTTATAAATGTTATACTTATATCTACTAAATGATGTATTGTTACATAAAAGTGACACTGTTTAATAACTTTTTATAGAATTGTGGTTAATTTGTTCTGGATGTCGTTAAAACATCTCTTCGTATATTCTACTTCCTACACAATTTTTAAAGGAAAACATAATATATATGTTAGATATTAAATTAAAATTATAACAGGATATTGAATTAAGCAAAGCAATGCATTCCTTAACAATGTGCTACTCTGAATGTTAACAATTAAAATAAAATATTTTATGCGTTCCCTGATTAATTCGTCATTGATAACTACTATTGAAGAAATGCGTAACAAAGACAATTTCGCTTCTTGTTTTTGTTGCACGAAGTGGTGTAACGTGCGATTTCGACGCACAGTGTATGTTGCTGATTTTGTTTCGGTTGAAGTGTGTAGTCAGCGCGCCTCGAGATTTTGAATTTAAACTTCTAGCTTCGCGCATGGGTCGCTTAAAAATATTCTTGTGATTTGAGAGCATTAGCAGTCTGATACCTGACAAGTGTGTACTAGATTTTTCACCGCGGTCCGTGTCGACCAAGGATTTATTCCTAATTTTGTTGAAAAGGTCTAGTTGAGGGAAATCTTTACCGTGTGGTGTTAGTGAGATCTTCCCTAGGTTTTTAACCAATTTATCACACCCTTGAAGAGGTCTTCTAGTGCCGATTTACTTCTGTGGTAAGCTGCGGGAGTTTGATTCTTTCTTTTCTCTTTATTAAATCTCTTGAATTATGTAGGCAAAAAGAATTTAGTAGCTGCGAAGAAATCTGAACATCTACAAACAGTTCGGAGCTGCTGAGAAATCGAATAGCGACAACCATTTACATCAGGTTGGAAGTTTTATAATTACATCAAAGAATTCGGAAACAAATCGAGACGCTTTGTGGCCAGAAAATTGCAAGGTCAAGTTCAAACATGCGAGTGTGAGACCAGCTGCCAATACAGATGTGGAATTCTGCACCAAAAAGGTCTGTTTAAAATATTCCTTTATATTTTCGCACGTCAAGGATTTTGAAGGACATCCAGCATAATACGACCGCGTAATTTTTTTCGTTGTACCGATTCAGATTATACAGTCATACCGAACAAATTTGTACAACTAATTATTTTATATATTTAATTCTTATTACAGTTTATAACTTTTGTAAACGGTCCGCATATTTCGAGGTTCTGATTTAATTTTTGTTATTGACGCAGAAATTCAATGAGGGAGGATTTTGCGTGAACAACTATAATTTTTTTTTTATGCGCTTGTACCTCAATCACAGGTATTTATTCTAATTTACCTTATCGAGATCTCGTTAATCGTGAATTAGGCGTGTAACGTATTGAATTATTAATTTTGCGAGGCTAGTTAAGACTTATGGTTACTACTTTATTATTGATGCATTATCGTTTTCCCCAGGTTTAAGTTAATCATTAGAAGTAAATTATTAAATCAGACAGGGACGTTTGTGGTCTGTTCTTTATTAGAAAGATTTTAATATATATTTATAACTGTGACCAATTTGGGGTCGATAATTTTGAGATATTGATTTTATGTGGTCAAACATTTTTATATTTACCTGTAATTCAAATTACCATTTATTTATTATACTCGAAGATTACGTCAAGTATTTTGTTGTTTTATTGTGATTTAGAGTTATATGAAAGACTTTGGTGTTATCAGTAAGGTAAGTCCGCTTCCAGAAAGATTCCTGTTTATCTACGACATCTTCGAGAACAAGGGTTTAACTTTTAAACAGGTGGCGCCTAGGCTTATTTCGAACCAACCCTTCTTCGTCTGCAGTTAGTCGAACCCTTGCCTTCGATATCTGGACCTTACTGGTGTTGTCGTTATATATTTTTTTTGTGTAGGAAAATTATTTCCTTCACTGTGTCGCCGATCTTTAGCTGGGCGTCACAATATATTCTGCTATATTTTGCGACCAAATGAAGCAAATTCTACCATAGAATAACAACTGTCAACGAACCCGAGGTGCGGCGAATTGGAAATGAAATCAATTTTTTAAAAAATAATACGTTGCTCGTTAAGCTTATTGTTATGTAATCATAGCATAATTTAACATTTCGCTTTATTGGCAGTGTAACGAATTTTGATTTCAACCATTCTTTGGGTATGTGTCCTGAAGCACAGATGGTATTAAATAATCTTGTATTAAACCTAAAATTTTCATCGTTCTTTAATTTTAAAATTTCAGAGTGGATTTCGTCTAGTTCCGGGCGCTTTGCCATTCTCTGTTTCCTTCACTATTTTCATAACTCCTTCATCTACCTTTATCAAAGTAATCTCTATAGAAGAAACTGTGCCGCGACGAAATTATAATCGTAGAAGAAATTATTTATGAGATTACTAAGCAGTTACATGTATATTTAGAAAGTAAAATCACTTCAGTATTGCCACAGCTTATTTATGTGGTAAGAGAACTATGACGGTTTGTAAAATAATTAACACAATACCAGCGTGGTATATTGCGTACTACAGCTTCCCTAGAGCAGAAGTGTTTACACTTCCCGTGGTTCGAAACCACATTCATCTGTAGGTCCTCTATGTCTGTGCTACTTTAAAACGAGCAACACAAACATAGAAAAGAAGATGCTGCGTGTGGTAAGAGATAAAACACTCAAAGAAAAACATAGGTAGTTACTTTGGGGAAGGGTTGGCAAAATTGTTATTTAGGTATATCTTTACAAAAGTATTGTATATTAAGGTCCATATACTATAGACAGAGTAATCTGTAAACTAAGAATCGGTGATATTATTATTTAAAGATAGCTTCGTGTGTCCATTACATAAAATATTACCACCAGCTGAGCGTTTAAGTATTGATGATGCAAAATGGTTTTCAGCAGCAACAACTGAAGTCGATGTTTAAAAAATATATAGACGTTTAAATGATAAATTGAAAATAATTACACAGGAGAAGTTAAAATCATTACTGATTATGTTTCTAACTTGTTCCAATCTGTACTACTCATCATTATCATCATCATCAATAGCCTTTTTCGTCCTACTGTTGGGCATCGGCCTCTTATCTGCCACTTGTTTCTCGGCATCTACAGCTTAACGTCGAATCCGAACAACAGAAATTCCACAGACGATTTTTAGCATTAAGATCCACAATTTGTGACGTTCCTTACGCCTATCTTTAGACTACCCGTTTTGCGTCTAGTATTTATATTTCGAAGCTGGTAGACCTGTAGAATTTTGGGCGAGTCCAAGTTTCGAATTTTGAGGGGAGATTTTTGGAGACGAGTCAGTTGCACGTAGTTCGTTGTTCAAGCTACTACGATTGTTTTCTCTGAGGTATTTTTGTGTCGTAGATTGAAATTATTCGTTATAATAGGGAAGTTTATTCCATTCTAAAATCTACGTCATTTAAGAGTTTTGTGTCTTCGATTGGAAGATTAACTCTGGAAGTTTTTCCGATATATTATACCACAGGGGAGAAGCTACTGTTTTTGCCAGAATAAAAAGCATCTGGTGAGTTATTTCACGAACTTTTGTCTTGTTCCGTTTTCTTGGATTTGTTTGCTAACTTTAGTATTTTAAATAAATTTAGGCACGAAGTGTGGGGTAATTAATCCACCCGTAGAGGAATTAAGAGTGATTACGATTAGAAGAAGTTACGTTTCACGGAAATTCCGACCCACTTCGCCGTGGAGATATCTGAATTGTCTGACACCTGCGTTGGAGGTCACATTCTTCGCGGACCTGCGTGCAAAGATAAGGACACTGCATTCAAGGGAAGTGAAATATAGTATTCCAAAATAAGATTGATTTACTTATACATTGTTCAAAATTTAATTGCAATATTTAACCAGCTATTTTTATATTATTGTTATTCGTCGTAAAAGACTGAATTTTAGACTATTGGGGATATTATATATTTTGTTATGATGTTGTAATAGTACGACAATTTTACGTGGTTTCGTTATATACAGGGTACTCCGACCGTTGTGTATTATTGCGTCTTGTAGTTCAATTTTGGGTCATATTATTTACTTTGATTATTTTATCGCTCGTCTATCCGGGGAGATCTCTTCGTTAGCCTTGCGCATTTGGGTTTTTGTTTTTGTTAAGATTTTATGTTGTGTACCGATACGCAATAATTACTTAGGTTTTGTTTGAGTTGTTTTCAGTAGGGTAATTGGCTACCCCTACGTAAAATTGACTTTACTACGATAAATTTTTTTTGTATAAAAACTGATTCAAAAGCTTTTAGTTGAATATTAAATTTTCATTTAGTGGCAATTTGTCTTTTCATTCCTGTATTTTAAATATCTGACTAAAGCGTGTACTACTACAGGAAGAAAGGTAGGTGAATGCTGGACCTGAGAATCCGACTTTTCTAATTTTTTTATATCTAGGATTGTGTTAGTAATTTAGAAGTCGGTGG
>JABXWE010027569.1:0-15213 GCA_014611495.1 Limonius californicus | reverse complement strand
AGTAAACAAATGAGGACGTCAATGGATTCTGCAGGAAAAACTATGTAAAAGACTAATTTAAAATTATTCTGCACACCTAATAATAACCGAGATAAAAACAATTTTAAAAATAGCCAAATTTTAACAATCAACCTGTAGCTCCCTAACCGATCGCCATAGCAAAGATCTGTTTGCGCTATTGTTATTTTCTCAAAAAAAGAGCCCGAGACTGCTAAGTTAGTTTTTTGATATCTGTCATGGTTTCCGAGATACCCTGCAAAAACATCAAAAATGAGACACCCTGTACATTAAACGATTTCCTGACCGTAATGTTCCTGAAAGAAAACCTTCCAAAGTATTCATCAACATCTTCATGATACAGGCACACTGAAACGAAGTGGAGGACCAGGACGGCCAATGACAGTAAAAACGGTAGAAGTAGAAGAGAATGTGCTGGACATGATAGAGGAAGTTCCAGGTACTTCTACTCGAAAAATTGTAAATACTTTGAATGTAACTAATGGGACTCTTTGGAAAATTCTTAGGGACTATTTGTTGTACCCATACCACTTACAACGCGTTCAAGCACTTGTTCCTGTTGATTTTCCTCCACGTATTGAATTCTGTCAATGGCTTTTGCACACATTGGTTCAAATCCCTCAACTACTGACGCTGATTCCTTTTACAGATGAAGCGAATTTCTCAAGAAATGCAATAAGGAATTTTCACAATAACCATGTGTGAGCTGAAGAAAATCCACATGAGGTACTTGAAGTTTTCAACATCAGTTCTCGTTGAACGTTTGGGTTGGAATTGTGGGTGACTGGCTAATTGGACCGATATTTTTACTAGGAAGACTTACCGGCGAGGTGTATCGCAACTTTTTGGAACAGACTCTACTTGAGTTTCTGGAGGATGTACCATTGGCAACAAGAAATGCAACGTGGTTTATGCACGACGGTGCACCAGCGCATTTTAGTGTGGTTGCTCGTGCGTTTTTAACAGTAACATACGGAGATCGCTGTATTGATCGAGGTGGACCTCACTTATGCCTGCTCGATCCCCGGACTTAAACTCCCTGGATTATTTCCTATGGGGCCGTCTAAAGTCATTAGTTTATTCTACTCCAGTGGAAAATGTGGAAGATTTAAGAAAGAGGATAATTGCTGGGCGTAACTCAATAAGAAACGACCCTGGTGTTTTTGAAAGAGTTCGGCAGTCAATGAGGAGACGATTGGATTCCTGCATCGTAGCTGCAGGTAGTCATTTTCAACAGTTCTTGTAGATTAAGAAATTTTACATGTAATTTTTGGTAATAAAATGCTGTTATTGTCGAAAAATTTTCTTTATCTTCGAAACACAGCGGCTTTTGAAAAATCATCAAAGGACAAAATATTCTTAGAACAGTCCAGGGAATAACCCCATGAATTTTTGCCGTATGTTTAATAAACACCCTGTATAGAGAGTCTTTTAATCATTACGGCAAATGCGGAACACCCTGTAGGTATGAACTCAAATGAAGTGATCAAAAACAGAATAAAATCGGGTATAAGTTTGAGCTTCGTATTATTATTATTAATTTCCCATTTTTTTTTCTTCTCATTCTCTATCTTCTATTTCGCTAGCCCTCTTAGTATTAATTTTTGCCTTAGTATTGTTTCACGTTTTTAACGCGTTTCAGCGTCTTCAACTTCTATTAATTTCTTATTTTTCATTTTCTTTTTTTAAAAGCCTTCCTTCTTTCTCGTTCTCTTTCAAAATTATTGTCAACATGTTATTGTTAATTGTTACGGTCCAAAAAAGTTTTACGTTACGGCGCCAAATTTGTTACGGGCCAAATCTCACTACGAGAATTATGGGACGGAGGGAATCGCACGTTGGCGTGCTAAGAAATTTTCGGTACAGCCAAACGCGCTTTTCTTGGACCCGCAAACAAAAAAAAGATGGTAAAGGCCAGCGGCTTGCTCAGAGGAGTAGGGGGAGTTCGCTAAAAATCGCTTATAGAGAAAATGCTTAAAGTTGTGTACAGGGTGCGTCGAAATAAGTGGGCGCCACCTTCCAAAATCCGGCTGGTTTTGTAGGTCCTCGCGGAAGGTCGAGAAACCAGCAGCTCACGTGAATGGAACCTACCTTTAATTGTGCCTTCGCCTGTATAATTAAAGCTTGCAAAATTTTCACATAAACACATACATAGTACACATAAATAAAAGAGGCAGTAAATTTTAACACATATAATGAAACTGTTTGACCAAAATACAACAAAATGGCAAGTTATAACACAAATAGTTTAGAATTACAATTACTATGGAAATCCTTGAACGTTCGTGGAAAACGACGCCGCTGACTCACAATATTTATACTGCGATTTATCTGTGTGGTCAATGGCGTAGTTTACAAGAAAAATACTATTTTAATATTGTTTTACAAACATTAGCGATTGAAGATCGCTTTTAGGTTATCTACAAAGAGTTCAAAATCGCAAAATTCTGCAAGTTGACGCGAGCAAAAAAAGGTTTATTCTTCTTGACTGCACAGCAAAAAAAAACTGATTCTTTACCTTGACGGTTGCAAAAGACAGGCACAATGTATGGCAATTTCCAGATGTAAAGGATAACACCGGCGAAGACAGGAACCTTCGCTGACATGAAATGGCTGCAGAACCACGGGCGTTGGGCTTTGACGATGATCCGCCGAAAGGCGATTGTACAACTCACTGAAGAGTTGCCTTTTTCCTGGGGTTGAATCAAGATGTTCCCCTTAATCCGGCAATAGCCAACAGTCTGTTAGGTACCCCTTGGTACAACAGCGAAACGGAACACACATTAATGATACCCCTCACAAAAAAAAAACCCGAGAGCCGCCCCTGCAGCACTTGACGTAATTACGATTGCCGATGATGGAGCTACGGACAACCGGAGTCCTCGAGATCTAAAAATGGACTGAACTCAAAATGCAACGGGAACCTGCACTTCTCCCAAACGATATTGCACAACCTTATGAAATCTTCTAGAAAAAAACTGTTTACCGCACGAGTTCCAGGAAGCGTTCCAAGGTCTACCGCAGAAGAAAATAGGAGCTTGCAGATTTCACACAAAGAAGCTATTGATATATCTTGAGCTTCGAAAGACAAAACAAAATACCGAAAATAATAACCCAAAATAAGAATTTAATTTAAAATGACGATACTAATTCTAACGAAGCGGCAAATAAATTACGGAATTCATAAAGTGTAGCGGCAAATTTAAAAATCACATAACATAATTCTATTTTTTTTTTAAAGAAGTTACAATTGAACTTTTGAACCTGGGTTAAATATAAACTCTTAAAAAAATTACAAATCCGCATACTTAAATTTTAATTGTGACTCCAGTCCAAGATCATGTAGCCCCAAAGGGAACAAGTAGTTGGTAACATGAATAACTCAATTTAAATAAAGAAATTATAGATATGGCCAATAAAAGTTTTAGTAACGCAGCAACATTATCAAGTGCGATGCTAAATTGGTTATTATTAAATCAAACCCAGAAAATAAGAAATTCAATCGACACTAATACATTCATTTTAGGTCATTCTGATTTTCTAAACATTTTAAATAGCACACCTAAACTAATATTTATTTCATAATTTTGAAGTAAATTACGAATATTGGTGGTTGTTCATGTGACTGTAAATTTCAATTCATGTTATTGCTGTTGACTTCTTTATTTATGTGTTAATTATGTTTTGCCTTACTTCCTTGAAATTTATATAATATTAAAATATATGAATCTCAAAGAAGTAAGGCAAGACATAATTAACAAATTATTAGCTTCACTAGAAGAACAAGCCAGACTATACAAGAAGATCATGATAAATGATGGACTGGAAACGTTTGGTTTAATCGAGAAAGTCTAAGAAAGAAACTTATACTATATTAACATCAATACAAGAACCAAAAAATTCATAACTGAGATCATCAAAATCGCTAAGCTAAGATGGTTGAAAGAAGAATCAAAGAAATGATTCAGAATTATAGACTACTTGCACATTCATTTAAAGGTATTTCACACAGAACTCACATACAAATTACACCCACTTAAATTTAACGGTTTTGACAATGACATTAGAGAATTAGTTAGCAAATTGAAATTTAAAAAATAGAGAATACAGAAATACAAACTTTTAAGATTAGAACAAAACTTAAAAATTATACAGAACCAAAAACCATAATAAATGTCCACCCTCGTTTCCTATATTGTTTAACATAGAATTTAATGACAAGGAAGTAAAATTTCTAAATAAAGGATTCACAATCTGTCCATTCCCAAAATAAACTAACAATATTAAAAAAATTTAGCATTCAGAAAATACTCTCAAAGAAAAGCGTTTTAATTATGCAAAACTTCAAATTGCCAATTTATTAAGACACTTCAACAACAACAAACATTCAGATTATAATACAAACAAACATAATAATTAAATGCAACAAACATTTAAAACTGTATTGTTACCTTAACAGATTATGAGAAAAGAAAAATAATACGGCTAAATTAACAACCACCAAAACTACAATTATGTATATGATTACGATGTATACGATTTAATAAAAACACAAACCCCAAATGCCTATTAGACTAGTAGTCTCATACATAAACGCACCCAACCACATGTTAGCAAAAACATTAAATAATATAGTTACCAGTTTAGAATATACACCAAAATATTCTATTAAAAATTCTTCCGAATTAATCAATAAGTTGTCCAGTTTAAGTTTACCTTCACAATGCAATCTAGTTAGTTTCGATGTCACCAATATGTATTCACAAATATCTCCTCAAGAGTGTCCGCCTTTGTTAAAAAAATATTCTTTTCCACAAAAATATTGGATTAACAAAACAAAGTTCGAATTATTGAATCAAATCAATCATCGAAAATGATATTTTGGTTCCGCTACGCTGATGCTATTTTAGCATGTTTTAATGCTTCATTTAAGTTTATTGGTGATTTCTTAACGTTTGTTAATACTCTACACTCAAACATAAACTTTACATTAGAAACAGAACAAAACAGATGTATTAATTATTTAAACTTAAACATAAAAATTACTCGAATACTCTATTTATAGAAAACATACACAAACAGATAGCACAATACCACAGGACTCATGTCACCATAAAACACATAAATTAGCAGCCTATAGATCATTGATACATAGAGCTTTAACAGTTCCCCTAAGTGACAATGATTACACTAAAGAAATTTCGATTATTAAACAAATTGCACACCGTAATGGATACAACACAAAACTGATAAGACCCACTAATCAAAAAGAAAGGTTATAAATTAGCAATTCAAAAAATATATTCAAAAGACCGCTCTGAAAATGTTAAATATATTTCAATTCCATATTTCGGTGATATATGGGAGAAAATTGCTAAAATTATAACCAAAACAAGTATATTTAAAGTAATTTATAAAACAACAGAAAACACTTTCAACACCTTATTCAACGCAAAAGATAGAACTAACGATTTGTTAAAATCAAGTATTTACAAATTAAACTGTTCGCAGTGTAATTATGTATACACAGGCCAAACAATTAGAAATGTTGATACCAGATACAAAGAACACATATGCTCATACAAATGCAAACACCCAGAAAAATCTACCTCCGCTAAACATTTATTAGAACACAATCATGCATTGACATATAACATAATAACATTTTTACACCTCTGTGATGATAAAAATAAATTGGATATACTCGAGGCCTTTCAAATTCACAAACATATTTTAACAAATACACCTTTAATGAATGAACAAATTGAGCGCTTAAATACCCCGCTATTAGAACTTTTGGAATAGAAGACCTGAGCCAAGCCCGAAACCAAGATCCAGTGTGCTGCTACCCTAGCTACAAATGTTTAAGTGCTTCTGGAAGTGACATGTAAAATTTCTAAAAACGTATAAAGCACAAAAAGTAAATAAATCCGGTTGAAATTGAGTCTATTATTATTACTAAAATATTTTTTGTTTATGTTTTATTTGTTGAATTGATTTTTAGCACCCAGTCCATCGCCCAAGCGCAACAAACCTTGGGAAAATTACACAATGAACATAATTATTCATCCAGAAATTCAAATTTTTATTAATTAATAATTGAATAAAACTACGAATATCTCCAACATCTAAAAATCAACACAACCAGTAGAAACCACCCGCTCAGGAAAATCCTGAAGCTGTACGTCAAGCTAAGTTTAATATTACCTTGTTCTACTTTAACTAAACCAAACTCACAGCCTTCTAGACTCGCTCTACTTTAAAGTAATGAAAATAGTTTTAATCTAGAAACACCTATTAAAATTTTATATGCAATTAAAATGTGTTTGTACCAAGACGGCCACTTTGTACAACAAATTCCTTGGCTCAAAAAGGGTTTCACATAAATGTTGTGCTCATAGCAAAATTACCTCCTTTTAACCTAGTACGATTTATTTTTGAGCTCTGTCCGTGGTGCCCATATACATTTGTTCAATTTAAGTTTTGAATTGTTGTACGCTTTTTTTCTGCGGTTACATTCCATGTGAACACTTGTTTAGTGTATTGCGGCATCACTTTTGTGAAAAAAAATCATGTAGATACTACAGGGTGTTCCAGCTCAGTTGCTCCTCCTTAAATGTGATTGACGCAATCCAACATACATGTTTCACAGCAACTGAGATTATTGAATTTTTTATAGCATGGAAATGAATCGATCATAGTTGCTTTCCATCAAATTGACCTCGTGCTGTAGTTATCAACTCCTTTTCCTGATATTCATTCTGTAATAGGTTTACATGTATATGGATTTAGTGGTGCCAGTTTTATCGCTAGTCTTAACGCCAGTCCAACACACATTGCTTAAATTTGCCTCGCCAATTTCATTTTTAAGGTACACACTGCAGACGAGTGGGTGTGGGTGGCCAAGAAAACATGCCAAATGAACTTGTTTGTAGCGCCAGCTGCTTAGTTAGAACACTATTTGTTGAAAACATGGTTAATGATTTAGAAAAGGGAAGAAATCAGGAAGGAAGGGAGGAAAACCGGGAAAGGGGCGAAATAATGTGGTCAAAAAGGAAAGGAGAGAAGAGGAATAGAGAAAGAGTGAAGGGGTACTGTGGGAAAGGAGGGGTAAGAAAGCAGAAAATGGACGATAAACAAAAATAAATATGAAAGTGGTTGAAGGAGGAAAGGACGAACAGTGGAATGACAGCAAATGCGAGTCAGGAAGGGAGAGAAGGGGACAGGAAAAATCAAAAAGAAAAGAGAAGGTTTGAAGAAAGGAAAGAGGGACGGTAGAAAAGTCGGTGAAGGAAGGAAGGGGTTCGCAATTGTATTTTGTAAGAACCGGTAGGAACAGATGGTGCAAATACTTTTCTGGGGTTGACGCGTCGAATGGTACCCGGCGCGTTCCCCTAGGGCCTAGCCCACCTACGAACCCAGCTATTGCCAAAAGACAAAACAGTTTAGGTAACGCTGGCAGCCATATGGAGATCCTGACGGCCAAAACTGAAAAATCGCTGGAAAGCCCGCGCCGATCTGTACCGTTCCCTTTATCGGGTTTTCCATGTCGAAGAAAATAGATCGTCTCCCCACCTACAGCCTCTTTATAATTTTCCAAATTCTCGCGCCAAGCATATTTTTAAAAGTTTTTATTTTTTACGATTTGACGGCTTGATCCCAACCTTCGCGCCATTGAGCAATCGGCCGAACTTTAAAAACAGGCGAAAATTCCAAAGGGGGTCATTTTTTGGCCCACCCCCAGAAGCCGAGTTCCACTCGACCGCGGGATGCAGAAACAATGACCATTTTAAGATTCTAAAAACGTCGAAATTCCCATTTTAACGCTTCCCTTCTCTACCGCCGACTGTTCGACGACCCGGAACGATTTATAAACTGGTGCGTAGATATAGATTTTAGTTTACGCATGTAGTGATTAAGTTTAGTGGCGCTAGTACATCCATGCAAGTGTAAATCCTCCATAAGTATTTAACAAGAAAAGCAGCCATTAGTGCAACTGTAGTATAGTAAAAACTAAATAACATGATAGACAAAAAAAAACGAAAGAGGAAAGTTTAATTTAATTCAGTAAATGTATAAAATTACCTTTACCCACACTTTTTTTAATTCATTTTAAAAACGATTTCGGACTCGAGCAAGCGTGTAAGGTGTAATTAATGCACATGATTGTATTATTCTATTTCGCAAATCATGCTCATTTACTACCGCAATTCAGTACACTATATCTTTTATTGTGCTCCAAAGAGAAAGTCTAGTAGAAGGATATCACAACTTCCTAGATTGGATACACCGCTCCTCTTCCAATCCCATGTCCTCCAAATATGTACATTATTTAAATAATTTTTAATAATACGACTGCAGTGAGCAATACAGCCATTATGTTGGTATCAAAGTTGAAGTTTGCTGACGTATTAAACGTCAAGCGCAGATTCCGACAACTAAAGTCTACTGACGCTACTTTGACACTTCACCTTAAATTCTAGATTTTCGGCTAATTTGCTGAATTATATCCATTTTTCACACACATAAGTAACAAATAAACGCTGATTTGAACCGTAACACTTAATAACATAGTTTTATTCAAAAAGAATCTAACACACAAAATTACAATTTTAATCGACTCGCCAGACATTTTCAGTCCCCGTTGTTTTTTCTCTTTTTTTAACAAGTAGCCTTCGCTACATCATAATACAAACAAAAAATAAGCACATTTTTTCCCCAACCAATGCGAAAGCAGAATGAAATTAACACAAATTAACCAACCTTACACATTTAAAAACCTTTTTGAAAACGTCAGTTACGTCATAACTGAATTTACAGCCATATTCTTTTTTTTTAAGATATGTTTGGACACCTCACACGGCCCATCAATTATTTTGTTTGACAGATTCATATTCATTTTAAACATAAATCACCTTAAATTAATAATATTACAATTAATGATTATCAAAATCACATTAAAATGTTCTTCACACCTATATCCAAATATTATTCACATACAATTGAAAGGTCCATTTTCCTCCAAAATTACATGTTAGTTGATAGTTGTTGAACATAATATACACATCTCATATCTTATTGTTCTGCACGTGAAAAACTCACAGGCAAGTTTGATAAATACCTCGCAAAACGAAACAGAGAATTCAAAGGCTAGACACCAGATCAATCCAAACAAAATCGACGGAGATGACAAACACTAATTAAACATGACCTTTACTTAATTTTAACAACTTATTTTTCAGGTTTAACGCATAAAATAGCTTCAAGTTATCTAAATAAGTTAATTTTCTATTAGATTATTTAAATCAAGATTCATACAACACAGCAGTATATAATATATAGATAATGCTTAGGAATTGTGGAGCGGTATAACTATAACAGTGTGGTGGTAGCTCAGTTGGTAGACCGCTCCCCTTCTGAGTAAAACGTCGATTCTGGCTTGGGTTCGAAACCTAAGCATTACTATGCAGATTTATAAAAATCTTGTCTGCAACCCACCACACACAATTTCCCAAACAGACTTGCAGCCGTGGGATCTTGATGCTAAAAACCTTCTCTGGAATTCCTGTCGTTCGGATTCGACGTTAAACTGTAGGTCCCCCGTATTTCGACCTTAGCATTGAGGGGAATCACGTGGTAGGGAAGAGGCCGATGTCCAGTAGTGGGACGCAAAGGTTGTTAATGATGATAACTATAATAATTTTTAGAAAGCGGAACAAAAAAAGCAAAAACAGAAGTGTTTACATTTCCCTCGTTTTAGAACGCACGTTAAGCTGTAGCTATGTTCATTATGTTTTAATGATTTAATCGTACAACATAAACATAGGAGACAAGATTGCTAAAACTTTAAAAAGATATAAGCACTCGAACAAGACTAAATAGTGACGTTATTAATGTCTGTGACGGTTGGTTGTCAATTTCATCGATGTCTGTCTGTTTGTCTGTCGGTCCGTCTGTCTGTCGCTCTCTCTCCCTCTCTCTCCCTTTCCTTCCCTCTCTCATTCTTTGGCCCGTATGCCTTCCGCGACCCTCTTCTCATTTCCCTGCATAAAAAACGTCTGTGTGATGTTTAAATTTTCAACAATTGCCTCGAAAATATGCATTTCTTAATTGAGTTGTCTCTCTGCTAAGTCATATTTGTTTTAAACTATTCCTGTAGAATCCGCAAGAAATAATGCCTTAATTCTATTATATTCCACACACACCCTTCGGCCTACATTCGTAAAATGGATAAATAATCTCTAACCTCGATTTTGAAATTTGATACAGCGCTAGTTGGTTTGAGTGGAAGAGAAACTTTTCGTAACTGAGCTCCTAACTCTAGTTCGCCTTTGTTTGCTGAAACAGAAACTCAGACAAAGCACGGATTTCCTTTAATTCCTTAAAACAAAATACCCGACATAAAGACTGCAACTGATCCCAGCTTTCTCCCAAAATGGGTATGAAAGAATCCGCACGACTTGCTACAAGAGTGAAAACATACCCTCCATTTGAAATATTGGCTTTTCTTCTTGAAATACATTTCTTGGATTACGGCCATAAAAAAGCCTTAATATTATGCGCAAATAAAAATACAGAATGTCTATGAAGTACGTGGTCAAGTTTAAATGGTTGCCTTTATATTAAACCGAGAAAATTAATTTTCTTGCGACTTTTTGTTCACGAAGAATTATTTAAGGATATTCATGTGGAAAAAGAGAACCGAGCCAATATAAAAATATTATTAAAACAGTTCGTTTGGACTTTTCCATAATACAAACTGTTTGCACATTTACGTATACAGAGTGTCCCAAATGCAAAGCTTATCACTGGAATTTTGGGAAAAGTAGAGGTACAACTTCGGTTTAATGAGAAAAAGATACATAATTTTGTGGATAATTTACTGAATTTGTTTTCCTGAAAGAACCCATGCTCTACATGCTATAATCAATAAGGTATGATTGATTTTGATACTCCAACTGTAAATAACAAACCACCGATATTGTTTAATTAGTATAGATTTAAATACAAGACTAATTTGCAAAAATCCACTTTGAACTGAAAAATCAGTTTTCCTATTCACATTCCGAAAGTGCACAATAATACAGTAGTCTACAAATTCGAAACAATTGAAAGTTAGGTTAGGTTTGTCCATCCGTTTTTTTTTGTTTTTGTGCTCTGCCGGTTGCTCTTACTCTGTTCTACTTATTGTTTAATGCATATCAGACAGAGTAAGGAAAGCTGACGGGGTTGAAAGTCTTACAGGGTTTGTTTGTATCAGTGGCGGTTTTTTAATACGTTATAACGTTAAAATTATTCTTATCTATTCTGTATTTAAATAATAATTAAAATGAACTAACACCGCAAAAGTTTGTTTTCTATAGCTAACGTTTTAACGTTTAAATTGTCACCTATTCCGCGATTTTCGCGGCAAAGTTCGCGATCCGCTTGCGCATTTAAATCGGCAGGCGTGAAGGTGGCATCTATTCGGCCCCACGATTCTCTGTATTCGCAAACATCACCTGACCGTACGTATATTATGATTATTGATTATAGCGTTGATTTAGTGGGCCGAACAGATTTGCACGCGCTCAGAGTTTTCTATTCCAAAGTTCAGTTTTGTGGCAAGTAGACAATGAATAGTGTTAATAACCTTTTAAAGATTGACTTTTCATGACTTTCGATTGAAGAAAAACTTTAAATTTAAAACATTAGGCAGGCTCACGTCGAATTAAAATTTAACACCAAAAATTGAGAGAAATGTCGGAACAGGTGTTACACCTGTCGTTTTTCTGCAGAGACTTAAACTTATAATTATCTTTTAGACAGAGCAGTTTCTTTTTATCCCATGCTCTCTAAGAAGAGGTTAAAAAGCGAGTTAGAAGTTATATACAAAAAACACCTACGACAACCGCCGAAGCTGAACGTTGCTTTTCTACATTAAAACGTATAAAAAGCTTTTTGCGAAACACCATGTTTAATGATCGCTTAATGCTTTGGCTACAATGTCTATCAGCAGGAGTTTAGTTAACAAAATTGATAATGATGAAGAAAAAGTTGCGAACAATTAATTTCGATGAAAAATCGACGATCAGAATCGCATTTTAAAAATTAAATGTGTTTGGGTGTTTATTTTTGCACCCCTCCTTGTTGAAACCTCACCGGCCGCCACTGGTTTGTACACAAGTAAGTATATTTATTGATGAAATATTTTAATCTAAAAATCGATATGGAGCATGCACTGTAAATGGTTTAATACTTATATCTTTAATACTTTATCTATTTATCGTTCAAAAGACAATTCTCTATTTAGATGGGTACAGTTATTTTTCAGATATAAATAAAAAAACCCTTCATGTATTAGAGATTTTGAAAGAACTTATATAAAATCCATCACGGTTTGTCATGCAATTCAAACACCGACTTTTACCAACTGCGAAAATATTTTGAGAAATATATATGAATATTGTAAATCCTGGGAAGAAGTGCCGATGTTGTTATGCATTCAGAAGAAAATATTTTGCATTCTAGAATATAAATAATCGTAAACAGTGTATAATGACACACGATTTGTTTTCCACAACTAAGTATTATCCAAAACTTTATTTCATATTTGTCATACTCTACCCAATAAAGCATATTAATTTCAAATGTTGCTAATAACGAATAAACATATAACCTTGCAGACAAAAAAAGTGTAAGCGGTTTCTCTTATGTCACACTTTGAAACTGCCATTTACACTTTCGGATTAATATAGGGTCCGTCAACAGTTTCGGTTTACAATTAAACAATAAAAGTTGCATTTTGACTAACATTATGGACCAATTTTCCACATTTGACAATTTATGAGGAATTCTATTACCTTCATCATATTCCAATCCGACTTTTCGTATTTAATTTGTTTTTGACAAATGGTATATTTGCAATTTGCCTTTACATAATGATATAAATGAAATTCTCGGTTTAAAACTGTATTTTAATTGTTTTTTTTTTATAACGTAATCGTATAATTTTAGGACTTGAGTCATATCAATTGGTGAAGTTTTCAGAAATTTAAAAAAAGCTTACAGAACAGATGCGACAAAGAATTAAAAAATATGTAGACGGTCCTCTTACCATCTCATGATTTTAAAAGGAAATTCGAAATGGGCTTTTTTGGAAATATTAATTTCAAATTTAAACCAAATTTGAAAATCCGCAATTTTCACAATAGTTCTTAACCTCATCCATTATACAATACTGTAAAATTCTATCACGTGAGGTCTTTCAAATTATTTACAATTTATAGCAACTGGATGACTAATTTTTGAATAATCTGGAAAAGGAAATTTTTAATTATTGCAGTGTCCATACTTTTTCCAACAAGAAAGTTTCTAAAAAACCCATCTTGTTTGAATTAAAACACTCCAAGAGGTTTCTTGTTCACCTTTGGAATAATCTGTTTTTATATGATCGATACCAAAGAAATTTCACTTCGCTCGTAGAGGAAAGCAAAAACATAGACTAAAGCAGATTTTTCTTTATTTATATGTTGGCATTACTACAGCATGGAAAGAACTATAATTGGAAATTTAAGCCGGATGTGAATATGATATGATGCAAGATCTTGTGCCTTGTCGAATAACCGGAAGTGATATTATCAGCCGCATAGCGCAGCACTCCCGACGTCGGTCAAACGGTAGTGTAGATTGTAGAACAATTCGCGCTAGTCAATACTTGGATGGGTGGACCACTACAGTGGTACACGCAACCGGTCGTGCTTTGAAGGACACGTCAAGCCGTCGGTCGGTTAATACTCGCACTCTCAAATCTATTGGCTGTAGCGATTTCAAATTTTTCTTTTAATTTCTTAAAAGTTATCCATTTTATTTATTTTGTTTTGTTGTGTCTCGTCCCAGATATGTACAGCTGTCCACGTTCTCGATTGTCTTGCCGTTAAGTTTTAGAGTGATGTTTAACTTATCTGTTTACTGAATATCATACTTTTTGTTTTATTAATGATTATGCTTAGTCCCATGTTATTACTTTCTGTGTTCAGTCTATCCATTCAAATTTGTAAATCCATTTACTTGTCAGCCAGGATTATGGTTACATCCACGTATCCTATATTATTAAATATAGTTTAGTTCCGTTTATATTAATTCCCTCAGACCGGTCCTCTAATGCGTTTTGTATGACATATTCCGAATATACGTTAAAAAGTAAGGGAAGTAGTACACATCCTTGGCAAACACCCCTTGCAATCTCTATTTCTTCGGTTACTTCGTCTTCTACTCGTACTGTGGCTTTCTGATTCCAATAAAAGATTTGGATTATTTTTAGATCTTTTCCATCTAGACCAAATTTTTGAAGTTGTG
This sequence comes from Limonius californicus, assembly GCA_014611495.1. Classification (NCBI taxonomy): domain Eukaryota; kingdom Metazoa; phylum Arthropoda; class Insecta; order Coleoptera; family Elateridae; genus Limonius; species Limonius californicus. Next base: position 858 of record JABXWE010027569.1, on the reverse strand, counting down.
CTATTAACCTTTCGTGTTAGACTTTATCAAAAGCCTTCTCATAGTCTACATAGCAAGCATATACTTCTTTGCGAATTTCTAGGTACCGCTCCACTATTACCACCATAGCAAGCATGAGATCTCTTGTCGGAATCCGAATTGAGAACTACTTTGCTATTCTTCGCATTTGCCTTTAATTCTATAGTATAGTATAATTCGCAGAAATACTTAAAAACTTAAATACTACACGGCCGTGAGCTAGAGTTTAGCGCGTTAGACTTCTACGCCGAAGGTCCTGGGTACAATTCCCAGTACCGGAACATCGGATTGTTAACGGCCGTTCTCCCTCGCAAGGCAATGGCAAACCAGCGAGGTATTCTGCCTAGTAAATCTTCTCTGGAGTAGAAGAGCCCATGTTAAGCTGTAGGTCCTCTATGTCTACGGCACTCTAAACGCGCAACACAGGCATAGGAGAGAAGATCGCTACGTCACGTAAATTATTCGAAAACTGCACTCCCAGCACCCAAATGCCGTATTATTAGAAAAATATGTAAATAAAAAGGTAATATAAAATAGAGCAAAATAATATTTAATGAAAATAATGCAAAATAGTCGTAAATAAATTTACCAAAAATACTAAATTCAACAAATTTTTACATCCTTTCGAAAGAAAATGTAACATAATACAAAAATTCGACGGACTAACTAAGTTACAAATATAAATATATCATACAATAAGTGGACGCGACTGCCTCCCTGGACTTTCCCATACTGGAAACTGTTCATATCATCTTTATTCAACAGTAGAGTTATTTTCCTCAAAACGGTTGTTCAAGTGCTATCCTAAAACCTTGCCTCGTAACGAACAGACTTACCCTT
>JABXWE010027568.1:0-10182 GCA_014611495.1 Limonius californicus | reverse complement strand
GTCAAATTCAAAAATGGCATTAAATTCGCGTCAAAATTCTGCTCAACTTTGGTAATTTAACCGACTCTGTAACTCTTATATTAACAAAGTTACCCATACAACACGGGTAGATTATTGTCACCCTGTATAGAGAAAAGCATGTTTATGGAAAGTAAAACAGAAAGAATATTCTGACAAACAAACAAAATGCAGGCTATAATTTTTTAATTGTTTTCTTCTTTTTTTGCTGTAATAGCAACAGCAATCGCGCGCAACAACTCGTCAGCCATGTTCATTATTTAAAACTTGGCTGACGAGATGTTGCGGCGCGCGATTGCTGTTGCTATTACAGCAAAGAAGAAGAAAATAAATAAGAAATTATAGGCCGCATTTTTTTTCATGTTCATTGTTTAAAACTGGGGAAGCAGTATGGCGGACAAGCGCGAGTACTGGTCAAACAGTACTCAAAGTTGAGGAACGATCCGCGCGGTGCCTACTTAGATGGGTGACCGAAATCTTCGCTCTAACGCTGCTATCGTGGTGTCTCATAGAGCACCTAATACCGTCGGCCCCCCTGGGTTAGTGCGCCACGTCGCTAACTACCTCAAACAGAGTTAAAGTGACAGCAGGGTGCGGAACTGCCTTCGGGTCTCCCCGCAACGTTTCCATACGCAATTTATTTATTATTTAAAACTGGATGCAAATTTATAGAAAAGACAAAATTGTTAGTGAGATATTCGAGTTCCGTCTTGCCCTACGACTTAGTTTTGTACAAGCAAAATTATAAATATTTCATTATCGAGATAAATCAAGTTTATAATTGTTTTTTGTAATAGATGTTATGTAGGTACATATGTGTTATCTAGTGTATTTTTTAATGGTAAACCCTGTATTATTTCATCTTGTTGCTTTCGCTTAATTAGTTTTCTAAGAAACGCTGATTTTACCTTCTTATGTAGTGGAAAGTGTATTTCAAGAAATAATACTCTCATGAGGTATAAGAGGGTGGTCTCAAGGGTACAAAACCAATGGACGATCTGCTGATGAAAAAATTTCATATTTTTAAGCATCAAAAGCACTTCCAACTGTATATTTTTGTTGTATCTACCAATTTTTCACTTAACAAACTTCTAACTTCGGAGATGTAAAATTTTAGTTGGTAGCAATCTCAAACTTTTGGTGAAAAAAATAAAGATTGAGAGTTCAAAATACTCCCTGTGCTGCATTCTAGAGAACACAGTTTACAAATATGAAAGCTATACTTGGCATAATAAAGCTTTTTTGTATGATTTTCTACTCAATTTTGACGAATACCTATGATCAGAATCTGTAACTTTGAATTAACAGTTCAACCATTTTTAGATAAATGGCATTCTCAAATACAATTTGATCCCTAATGGCAAATGGAGACCAAGACCCAGTACCGACCAACCAGGGAATAAAGAGTTTTAATTTTTATACAGTAGGTTAATATCCGGAGGGTTTTGTCCAAGGGGAATTGTCCTAGAACCGTCTGAAAATTTTAGCTTTCTTGTAAGTTGGTAAATGTGACCGTGAAACAGAGATGTGTTTCTGAAAATACAAACTCTGTTTCAATGACTTCCTAATACAAACCCTTGAAAACTTCATGCCCTAACTACAACTAAGACACCACAAACACCCTGGGAAAGGACAGTGTTCAGGAATCGAACCTAAGCAACTTTAGTAGAATAACTTCATTCAAACGCCTCGGCCACTACTCTACTGCGTTCCCCAATTGTATGTTTGAAATAGGTATTCAATTTTAAAATACATAAAACAGTAGGTAGTATACTTTGTCACTACAAGATTTTAATACAAAAGTCCGCGTTAACAGCGTCAGTTCCAGAAAAAGATCATAAATATATTACTGATTATTGAAAGAGTATAGTAGTAAAGTTTTATAAGGCATGTAAATATAGCAACAAATTGAGAGTCCGTCTGACTCAAGGATGTTATAGATGGATAAGGCATGCGCGCGCAGTTGTGAAGATATTTAGGGATAGCAAATATACCGAAAATAATATATGTTAGCCATTTTCTTCTTTAAACAATTTGTGCATTTGGACACATGTACCATTTTAATGACACACGTTTACCATAAAATTATAAATTTAAAGGCAAAAGTTTTTTAAACCCGGTTGGTGACGTGACCCCAGCTGTATTTTGGCTTAGCGTCACAAAGTGTTACAGCGGGCAGTGTGCAATGCCGCATCTACCTACTCTCTATAACTAAAGAGCACTATCAATATACTATCATTATCAATATAGTGCTCTTTGCTATAAGAAATTTAAAATTGCATATGGGAAATGATTGCGGAAAGACCCGAAGGCAGTCCGCACTCTGCTGAGGTAGTTAGTGCCGTGGCATACTAACCCAGGGGACCGACGGTTTTAGGCACTCTCCGAGGCACCCCGAACATCCTTGAACAGACTGCATCCCTAAAAAATAAATGTAGCGAGAGCCCTCTGTAGTAAAAGAGTCGAACTATTTTCTATATTTCGGAAATGTTTTAAATTAATCTCCTTAGACCTCCTAGTAGGTGTTGTTAAACCAAAGAGCAGTATATTGTATATATAAATATACTGCTCTTTGGTTAAACTGAGTAGGGAAGTGTTGTATCCCCAATACACATTTTTAAATGTACCTAACAGTAGGTAAATGTTAAATTTGTTTTTGCATAAAAGTAAAACACTTTGTTAAATAAGTTCCTTAATATACAAATCTCATACTAGGAAACGAACCCATTTTTCTTATTTGTGTTAAATAAACGATTGATTAATTTGTACTTACTAGAAAACGATTTCATAATTTTGTAACTGTTTGCTGTTTTTAACAATTGTTAACATTGTAAACTTGAATAATACGTTTGAAGCTTGACTATAGAGTTGATAAGATAGATTTTTATACTTTCAATTCATCAATAGTATACTAGAGGTCGCCTTCAATCTCAAATATGTTTCAAGTTTCTTTCAGTATTTAGACGTACCTTTTTTACCACTATTATCTCAATTTTAAATAAAGTCCTTTTGACGGATCAGGAAATGCACGTCATAGATCACATTATCAACGACGGCTGGTACCAATACTTCCGAATGAAAAAATTGAAGATGTAATTACTGAATACTGCAACCGGACAAATTGCTATTTGACTATTGCAAAATTATACAACTAAATATAAAGTTTATAGATATTGATAAAAAATAAAAATCGGGTATATTTCATAACATTATTTTTGTAAAGTAGGTAACACTTTGGAACGTATATTTTCTACTTAAGTAAAGACCTTTACGTTTGGTTACAATATGTTCATTAAAAAAAACTCTAGCAGGCTTTGAAATTTTTATCAAAGTATGGCTTAGCCCATATGTTACAATTGACAGTCATAATGTCACATAAATAACAACAACAACAACAATCACATTTCGAGGTTATGTGGGATATGTGATACACTTTGACGTGTACATAGGAATACATTTTAACGGTAAGCGATTCGGAATCGACCTGTTTCGGAAATGAAACGTGAAGATCTAATTATTATTTAATTAAGTATAAAGTTCAAATTGTTCAGAAAATCAACTAACATGTGTATACCAGTGTATACAGGCGGAAATTGGTTTTATTACCAATTAAATCGTGTTTTACGTACTGTTGTAAAAATTAGTAAATTTCGTTATTTCGCTTCCTATAAAGTGCATGCTGTGAGAAGACACTGTACGTAAATTTACCATGGCCAGCTGCGAGTTTTTTTTTAATGAACATACTGTATATAGGTAACAGTACCTATAACAATTTTAAATCGTTTAAAACTTCATGGAGATACAAAGTCGTGACGTCTGGAATTTTTCGATGACGTGCTTACCAGATTCGTCATAAGGACTTTATCTACGTTTCAAAGTTACAAATAAAATTATATTCAGGAAGGTCCTTGTATTTTTTCTGATACTTACTTTTTGTAAAGTTAGAATTTCAAAATTATGTGAATCAACATTGCTAAAGTAAAATTATACTTTGAACTACATTAGTCAGTACTGTAATTTTCCGAAATTATTGAAATTTGTGCTATATTTATTCGGTTGCTTTTAAAATATTGTAATATAACTCCGTTAAGAAGTGCTCTTCCAAAGCAATTACATTTTTTTAACGGAGGAAAATTTTGAAAAAGCTGGAAAATGAGAAACATTTTAAATTAGATGTCGAGACGTTAATGGCCATTAGTCACCCAATAATGCTCTATTGTGATAAAGAGTGTTAAGCACTATACAGTCCATTATATCCAGAAAGGCTTGTAAGTGATATCTATACTTATATAGGGGAGAGAAGCTGGGGACTAATATACCTAACTTATAATTCGCCCCTACCTAAAGCACTAGAAAACCATATGGGGGACCTTCGCGAAGAAGATGCGAGTTCTTAGCTCAATTTTTAGGTAAAAGACTAATCGTATAGCATAACGAAAATGTTCACTTAAACTTCCTCCAATATCTGTACATATATAAACTAAATTATTTCCAAATTATCACATCTAAATTCAAACATCTGTATTTTGAAGGCTTTGTAATCCGATGACAACTGTATTACAGTAGCTACACGTAAAAGAATATTTTCTTGAGTTCATGGGATAAGTCCGAAGGGCGAAGCCTATCAATTACAAACAGTTTAAGAACACAATTGTTAATCCCGTGTTTGTTGACAGCCCTTCTGCTTCTGTATACCTACCTGGATGGACCTCACGCATACTGAGCTTTTAGGAAAGAAAGGGAGCTGCATTTCCTTTAAATCACCATGTGGGTATATTTTGATCTTGAATTACTTGATGATAACTTCGTAAAAAAAACTGTATTAATAGGAAATACTTGAATGGATTGTTAATGTCTATTTTTTAATATTGCTGACTTTAAAATCGTAAATGTTCAGAAATTTTTACTTTACGTAGATAAAATGGTGTTTTAATATTCTACAAATAGACATGTATATCAAAAATGTTCCTGTACATTTAAAAATATATTTATATAGCAGAAAAGACTCCGTTTTGTCTCACGAAATACCGACATAAAACCATTATTTGGTTGTTCCTTTTTTGCAATACACACTAAAAGAGCAAAATGTCTAGATAATCTTTTTCTTTGCGACCTTTTCAATCAAGATTATTCCTTGTTAATCCTTTTACAAGATTTTTTATGTGGGTTGTTATAAGCACATTATGGTTTATATTCTGGGAGTGTATTTTGTAAGAAAAGACGAACAGTTAGGTTAGATCCTTTTTAGTTTACCTGAAAGGGGAAGTCCCTTATAAAGCTAAGCATTGAATCTAATTTTTATGAAATCTTTGGTTTTTATTAAAATTACTGCTGTAAATGGCTAATAAATGTGGTAGTTTTTCCTTAAATCTTGATTTGGTTAACTAGGAATTAGTTAAACATTAGTATCACAGAGCTTAATATGTGTCTACTGGTTGTTTTTAAATGCAGGACAAGTTAACTATTAAAAAAACGGTTTAAAAATGTAATACAATTTTTGGTAATTACCTTTTTTCACAAACAAAACAAGACGATCGACTTCGATTTCAAACGATAGAGGCATAAAGGTAATTTTTAATGTAACACCATGTATATTTTAGGTTATTGCACTTGATCTAAAGAAGCTTCTGCCAATGTTACCTAATACGTTATTTTTAATGCAAGTACGTCTCTTATTATTTATATTTTTTAAAGATAATTTATTGTAGTCCAAATTAGTCTAAAAATACAGAGGTTTTTTCTTAGATCATACACATGATCTAAGGGTTTTTTACTAAAAGCATTATACACGGTGTCCCAAAACATACCGGCAATATTTCAAAGATGAATTCCAGAACTTATTTAGAGTCAAAAAGTCCATACGTATGTCCTAAACGTAACCGTTAACGAGTTATTGTTTATTCCATAATTTATGTGGCTAAAATTTTAGTTCAACGAATATTATGAAATGAATCTTTTTTGAATACATCTTTATTATTTTATTTATAAGAAATGTTCAAAATTATCTCCATTGTGTTCGATACACAAAGCCGCACGTCGCAGAAGTGATCGCTGCGTTCTTAATATGGTTGCTGGGTTATTCCTAATAATATCGGTAGCCTGCTGTATTCTTTGGCGTAATTCTTCTACCGTGTGCACTTAAGTTGCATAGACAATCTGTTTCATGTGACCCCAAAGATAAAAATCTAATGAAGTCAGGTCCGGCGAACGCGGTGGCCATATTACGGGTCCTACTCCAATCCGTCTTCCCGGAAAATGTGCGTTAAGCTAAGTTCTAACACGAAGATATTGATGTGCTGGTGCCCCATCGTGTTGATACCACATTGCACTTGTAATATTTAATGGCACTTAATGCGAACCATTCAAATGATGTGGTAGTTAAAATGGTCCAATCAGACGATTATTAAGAATATCAGTTATCATATTAACACTAGATCTATGTTGAAAATGCGAGCGTCTTCTTAAATGAGGATTTTATGCAGCCCATTTATAATAATTATGATCATTATTGATACCATCTCGTGTAAAAGAAGCTGCATCGGTCCATAAAATATGCGGTAGGTTTCGATTTTTTGGTGCCCAATTACAAAATCTTAAACGAGCTTCAAAATCGTTACCGAGAGCTTTGAACTCTTTCATGATGATATAGATGTAAGGGATCACTTTTTATTATTCTCCAAACCTGGTTTCTACATATTCCAGTACGTAATGCAATTCTTCGCATACTTAAAGACGGATCTTCTTGTAATAAATCAAGAACTTGTTCATCATCGTTTATGGGTCTACGGACAACTCCTTGGCCGACTGCGCGTCTTGCATTGAAAGTGCCATGTTCCCTCAGCTGACGATGTGAATTAGAGAAAACTGCACGCGTAGGCAGTCTTCTATTGGGATATCTTCTACGACATTCTTGTTGTGCTGCTAAAGCATTTCCATCACATAGACCGTAAACATAATGAATATCTGTATAGTCTTCATTTGAAAATATCACTGGCATTCTGAATCACATGGGAATAAGGATACAAAGAAGACGCCAATAACTTCAGTATCACAGTAATAAACTGACAAGTTCCAAACAATAATTTGTTAAAAACGATGTTCAAATGTTACCAAATAAAAGATCATGGAAACTAAATCAGTATTGCAGAAATCCGTTGAACTAAAATATTAGCCACATAAATTATGAAATAAACAATATCTCGTTAACGGTTACGTTTAGGACATATGTTTATATGGACTTTTCGACTCTAAATAAGTTCTCGAATTCATCCTTGAAAATAATATTGCCGGTACCTTGGGGGACACACTGCATTCTGCTTAAACCAGCATTGTATACCCAAATTATTGCCCAGTTCAAACTTATCCCTCCCACTTATAAACATATTTTCTATAGGTAATAATACCCGTGTAAATCAACTCGCCTTGAATTTAAAAACAACGTTTATAGATAGTTAAATTTTAGCAGGTGTTTTCGAAATTTTATGTTTTTTTGGTACTTTTTTTGCAATTTGTTAGTTCTGTCCTACAATTCTATTCACTGATTTTATTTAGATATTCAAATTTAAGTAAGCTAAACTACTCAATGTTTTTATATTGTAACACCTTAAGACATCTTTTTTGTTTCCGTACCGAGTTTATTATGTTCAGAATTATGGTACTTATGAAAGTGAAAAATACAAGATGATCAGAGAAGAACTGCCGGAATAGAAAAACCTAAGGTGTTCATAAACACGTGTTGTTTTTGTTTGATGTATAGAATATAAAGGGTTTGAGGTTACGTTTCGCTTTGTTTGTTCATCAAACTACATAAAAGTCAGGTTATCCACGACTATTAAACGTTATTTACGGTTATTATGTATTGAAAACAGGTTTTAATGAATCTATCCAGCTGTTATACTGCCCAATTTCTTATTTAGATTGAATACTGACATGTTTCAGATATGAAGCAAACATTTCAGTGTAGTGGTAGCTTGACTCCATAAGGAATCGTGGGCTATGGCATGTATTAACCATCTTAAAAGAAATTCCATACAATCTATCCAGGACTACCAAGATATTCACATTTTCACTTGCACTAGGTATGAAAGGCTAAGAAATTTATTAGAATGTAGATATTATACCTTCAGAAATAAATATTAGGTGTTCTAGAGTTAGTCACTAACAATTGTAGCAAGTGAACTATACTTTAATAAATATTAAATAATTGTAGTAAATGTTATAATCTGTGTGGTTTAAGTAAAATCGCGCGTTCTGTTTTCCACAGCTAACCATTATTGAAAATGTTGTTGATTCTACTATACAGGGTGTCACATAACTCGCGATAAAGCGCCTCGTAACGCTGTTCAGCAGTGCATACTAAATATAAAACGGCTAAAATATTTGTTTTTCGCAGGCTAGTTTTTTCACGCGAAACACGAAAGGAAGTGGAAACTGTGTAATATGCATGTTGTATTTTCTACGGAAAATATTTTTGCAGTTACTATGAAAAACTATTAAAAAATATTTACTATGCAGGGTGTCTCATGACATGATTGCCATAGCTTAAGGATATGTTGCTGAGATCATTTAAAGTCAAAAATATCTAATGAACATATGCCCAAAACTCTATCCTAACTGAACTATGGTAATTTGAAATCTGAATAAATATCAGGTAAAATCTCATTAAAAATCAGTTAAAAGCAAGTTGCTTTATTGCATTAGTTGTTCAAAATGTCCACCCAATTGCTGTATACATATTCCAGCTCTTCTCAGAATTGAAGAGGTGGCTCTGCTAACAGTCTCAAGATCAGCACGAATATTTTCTGCGGCATCCATAATCCTAGCAACAAGTTGTTCTCTGTTTTCAGGATTTTTTGCATAAACAAGACTTTTCAATCTTCCCCAAAGAAAATAATCTAGGGGATTAAGGTCGGGTGACCTTGCTGGTCAAGCAACTGCTGCACCTCTTCCAATCCAGCGGTTCGTATAATTTTGATTAAGAAAATCTATTACTTGTCTACCAAAGTGAGGAGGCGCGCCATCGTGTTGTATCCACATTCGTCGTCTTACATTGAGAGGAACTGCATCCAGTAATGTTGGAAGGTCATTTTCCAAAAAACGAAAATAATGAACGGCCGTAAAACGTTCTTCTATTATAAACGGACCATTGAGATGGTCATCAATAATACCACACCAAACATTCACCGAAAATCTATTTTGAAAATTAGTCTCCCTAGTTTCCCGTGGATTTTCAAGTGCCCAACAATGTGAATTCCTGGTGTTATTGATGCCGTTTCAGATGAAGGTAGCTTCATCACTAAACAATATGTTCCGACAAAGCCTTCGATTTCTCAATAACCAGTGACTAAATCCAAGTCTTGCTGCGTAGTCGGTAGTTTTTAAAGCGTCTACAGGTAAGATATGGTATGGGTACAAACCGAAATTGTGTAAGGTTCTCCATACTCTCATGCGGCTTACGTTAAGTCTTTTGGATATTCTTCGGACACTAGTAGAAGGTTGAGCGTCAACCATGCTAAGTATTGCTTCTTCTTGTGCAAGATCTTTCTGCACGGGACGTGCAGCAGTAGCTGCAGGAAACTTGCCCGTTTCTCTTAAACACCGATGGACATTGCTAAAAACTTGTCTGCAAGGCACTTTACGAGTAGGAAATCGCCGACGATATTCTTCAACTGCCGCTCGTCCGTTTCCATTACAAATCCGTAAACATCGTGCATGTCGGTTTATTCTTCATTTGAAAAAATGAACATACTTTTAAGCTAATTTGAATGTTTACAACAACGAAATACGCTGAATTAAATTAAGTGACGTTTCCCATCACAATGAATGACAACTGATGAATCACAGCCACCCCGACTTTTGAATAACAGCGAAATCCAACGGTGGATTAATAGGGTTTTTTGTATCCTTAATGGAAAACAGCCATTTGATTAAGTAGAATTCACAAAGGAAATGTTTTATTTTACTCGTTAGCAACACTTTATTCGTTAGCAACACTTTAATCGTTAGCAACACAACCACACAAAAAACGCCAACATAACATTTTCACTGATACCTTGTACCCCTTGATTGTTTCTCCATTGACAGAATTGTTCAAAAGTTTTATCATATTTTTCTTTTGACTTTGATGGAAGTAGATTTAGAGTCGCTTCTCTGGCGGCTTCCAAA
>JABXWE010027566.1:0-14377 GCA_014611495.1 Limonius californicus | reverse complement strand
TGGCATCCATAAGTTGAACGGTGTTCAAACTGTGAATTTTTGAAAACAGCATATCTGAGAAAAGGATAAAATTTGAAAAAATCGAGTTTCGGTCAGTTATTAAGTATTTATTTTTGAAAGGGTTATCGGGCAAAGAAATTTTTGCTGATATGATAGAAACCTTGTGATCAGTGTCCTTCATACGCCACTATTAAAAACTGGGTTGCGGAATATAAAAGAGGAAGATCAGATCTGACAGATGAGCACCGCCGTGGAAGACCAATTTCTGTTACCACTCGGAAAACATTGATTCTGTCCATGATATGATTTTAGAAAATCGACGTATTGGGATTAAGAATATTGCAGAAGCATTGCACATTTCCTATAAAGGTGGGTCACATCATTCATCACGACTTGGGTATGAGAAAGCTTTCGGTCAAATAGATTCCAAGATGCTCGAACGTTGATCAGAAGCGCGTTCCATTGACAACGTCAAAGGATATCTGCCGCCGTTTTGCAGAAGATTCCTCAAACTTTTTGGATCGACTTGTTATTATGGAAGAAACGTGGATCCATCACTATAACCCATAGACTAAAGAGCAATCTAAACAGTGGAAGCATGTTGGTTCTCCACGACCCAAAAAATTCCATGTTCAAAAATCGGCTGGCAAGATCCTTGCTTCAGTTTTCTGGGACAAAGATGGGATAATTCTGTTAGATTATTTGGAACGGGGTGGAACTATCACGGGAGCATATTAAACTGAGTTGCTAACTAAATTACGCAAGAAAATTGTGGAAAACCGCCGCGGAAAACTTGCCAGAGGTGTGCTCTTTTTGCAAGACAACGCTCCTACTCACAAATTATTGATTGCACTCCAAAAATTGATGCAATTGGTTTTGAATTGGTTGACCACCCGTCCTATTCTCCGGATTTAGCACTGTCAGACTATTATTTATTCCCAGAACTCAAGAAACATTTGAAAGGTAAAAGATTTTCGACATATGATGAAGCAGTAGGTGCCGTTGAGGAGTGGTTTGCAGACCAAGATAAAGATTTTTTTTTAAATGGCTTGGAATTACTTTATTGAAATTCTGCTAAATGTGTAAAACTTAAAGGAGATTGTGTTGAATAAATAAAATTTTATTTTGAAATATTGTGACGTTTTGTATGGTAGGCTAAGTACTTATCAATACCCCCTCGTAAAAGAAGAATACAACGGTTGATTATCTGCTCTATGCAGTTTACCGCCTATGTTGGGTAAGTAATTTCAATAAAATTTCCATTTTTATGATATAGGACACTAGTCTGCAGAAAAATCCCTCTGGTGAAATCGTCTGTTTATTAAGGTTTGCAAATAATGTTTGCAATTAAAATACGCAAAAACAACTCCCTGCAGAATATAATCGAATAGTATAACTATAAAATCGTTTATTTTGGAGATTTTCGACACAGTTGTGATAACCTAAGTGACATGGCATACTTTCTAGGAACACAATATATATTCACAGCGAACACATATTACTGATACTTTATAAACAGTTGCTGATATTCGTTGTTGTTTAGTTCAGAAAGAAATTCCAATACATGTTCACGGTTTGCTTTTGAACCTCACGAATATTTCTGCATTTCTTTTTCAAGGTAAGTGATTTACTATTTTGTACCTATATCAATTTTTAGAATACAGTTGGTAGCACTAGTTGCGCGAAAATCTTATGATATACGGGGTGCTTCTAAACACATTTTGTTTAATTATTTACTGGTAGGCATTTACTTTTGTTTTGAAGAATATGTTGACGTGTGAATCACATTCTAAAGAGACTTCTGTTTGCCATTTATTTTTGAACACTCTGTGCCAGTGGAGATGCAAATACACTTAGTAGTACACATGAAACTCATTTGTATGTGAGAAAATAGCTTTATAACTTAATGAAATAAACTTATAAAAAATAATATGGAAAATGTTCTATTTAAAAATTTTGGAACTACGCAACTGGCAAATAAAAATCACCGTGTATGGTACATCATGTATGTTTAAATTGGCGTAGAAATACTGAAGCCTAAACATCAATAACGTATTTATCTAATTAAATTGAATTGGTTCTATTAATTGCATGCAAGTATGTCTACTATTTTGGTCAACATGATATACCAACAATGCAATATCGCAGAAACGACAAAGTTTCAGTTTCTAGTACACTACATCATGTGAATGCTCGATCAATAAGGAAATTAAACATGGAATAATGTCTGGGGTATTCCATTACAATAAGCAAATATTTGATAACTTTCAGTTAGCTATTATTTTCTTTTATTATACATTACTTATTTGTTTCAACCCTACGAGATTATAAATTTCTGTTAAATAGAAATTGTGAAATCACAGGTTGCACATTATACCGGGAATTCTATATGAAAGTTCTGTTGTTTATGTGGAGCATCTTTAAACTCACAAAGTGAAGAAGAATAGTAATTTTTTGCGAGAAGGGACGTAAATATAAATAGAAAATTGATGCTTTACTCTCGCGTAACTGATGGCACTGATCGGTTTGTATTAAATATTTTTATTGGCCCTCAACTCTCTTACACGATACGGCAATCTTCGCACCTATCCCTCTGATGAGCGTTTTAAAGTATCAGTCATAGGAGGCACAGCTTAACGTGGGTTCGAAACGCGGGATATGTAAACACTTCTAGTTCAGAGAAGATTTACCAGGCAGAATATCTCACTATACTAAGATTTGAACCACAGACCTCCAGCGAAGAAGACTGTTGCGCTGATCTCTATCCCGTTACTGCCTCATATGTAACATAACCTAACATGTTATGCAGAGAGAACGCTGTTTGCACGTTGCGGTATTCCAGATTTCCTTAAATGTAAGATTTAGTAGACAATTGTTACGGGAAATGTTAAAATAATACAAGTTAAAGCTAGAATTTGCATAAAATGGCAAAGCGAGGTTAACAGTTGTTTGTAGCACAACAATTAATTATTAGCTAACCATAAAAATAAGCAAGTAAGTATACATAGTAAGACATTCGTGGGTTAGAGGTTATTTCAATTCCAGCCGGATCATCGGAATTTTAACGACCGTTTCCATCGCAAAGCAATGGCAAACCAGCAAGGTATTCTGCCTAGTACATCTTCGCTGAACTAACAGCATTAACACATTACATGTTAAGCGCTGCAGGTTCTTTATGTTTGTGCCATTTTAAACACGCAAGTCAAGCGTAAGAGAGAAAATCACTGCGTCTCGTAAGAGATAAAGCACTCGAAGAGAGAGAGAGAGAGAGAGAGAGAGAGTGAGAAAGGGAGATACACAATATAATTTGAAGATACTAGTTAACTTTGAGCTACAAGAAACTCCAACAGAACAGTTGCAGTAACTTTGTTCTGGAAAAAAAACTATGACGTCACACAAATGAATTTTTAATCTGTTAACTAATATTTTTGGGAATTGAAATGGCGCCAATTTTAAAAACATTTTTGTAGCTTTAAAATGTGCAAAATGGTCCTCAGCCTCATTTATTCGTATGCATATTTAGGACTTTAAACATGCATTAGAAATTACAAAGTATTAAAAATGCAACAGATGTAAGTAATGCAAAATTTAATTTTATTAGAAAACACTACCTTAAATTAACAATAATCTTCTAATTGACAAAAGGGCTTCATAATTCCAGGGATGTAACAAAAAATGCGTTGTTTATTCGTACTCGCATGTTTTTTGCTGTTGTTGCGGATGAGCTCTATAGACCTTTCGATATACCCTAACAGAAAAACTTTCATGAGATTAAAGTCAGGAACTTAACTGGCGACGAAACTGCTCCTACTTGACTGCCTCGGGTAATAATATAGTAAGTCGGCGGCCCGTTCCTGCAAGTGTTACCAACATTTTTAAATGTTTTGCTACTTGTCGTAAATATTCTGTGAACATGTCGCAGACACGTGCCTGGTACCAAGGTGGGGAAGAATTTCGATTTTATAAGATTCGCTTCTATTAAATTAAAAATCCAAAATATACACCGATACGTGTAATTGTTTGTTGTTGTCGTAACTCCAAAAATATCAGCGCTCTTTTAGTCTATTAAATTTTGATGAAAAAACTACAAAATCCAGTTTCCTCATATTTTCACCTAAACAAATGCATAACGCGAAAACCATTAAGTCTAAGTTCCTGAACTTTACATCATTTTAATATTTTAAACTTAGTGTAGCACCTTCTTACTGTATAATCAAATAAAATGTTTACATGTGACATTATGAATGAAATCAAAATCGTACGATCTCGAACCGCTGAAATACCCTGTATATTTTCAAAAGGTAGTGCTTCTGAAAGCTACAAATACTTTACAAGCAACAAATAGTTCAGACTTGGACAACATTCCAACATTAAAAATGTATTTACCATATTTATCTTCAAATTGTGAATCAACTTCATAATAAAGTATTTTTCAATTTATACGTATTGACCGTTTAAAGAATCAGCTACAATTATCTAACTTTTAACAATTTAATGATTTTATGAAAACAAGAAATCATATTCTATGAATGTATTTTGTGAGAAGAGTTTTTGAAATAATTGCCCGTAGCAATTGGCACGTATATTATACTGTCAAAGGAACTTAAGAGGAGAACTTGCGGCTAACTAGGTCACATAACAAAAATGAATATTCCACAAATACTAAAAGCAAAAACTTTTAACGAATGTATACTTTCCATATTATTGTACGAAACAGAAACCTGGACCTTCAACGAATCCATTGCTCAGAAAATGAGTTTCATACGAATGTCTATGTAACGCAAAATGTTTGGAATATCCATAAAATACAAGACAAGAAATACGGTTACGTAGTGCATCAAAAGTAGAAGATAAAGTAGAGCGAAGGATAAAGCAGAACTGGGAATTTGCAAGCCGTGTAGTAAGACTACAAGAAAGATAAGCTGATGGACAAAAAGTTATATTGAATTCGATATCATAGGGAGACAGACGCCCCACTGGAAGACATCAAACAGAATGGGTGGATGATGTGAAGCAAACAAGTGGTTTTAAATGGCACAGCATAATGCAGATCGAGGTGGAATGATGTTTAGGAGGGCTATATCCGCAAATGAACGGAGAAAGCTGAGAAGAAGATAAATCCAAAAATAAGGATAAAAATGGGTTTCGGAATTCTAAAAAAATATTTACTATATATATTTTCGTTGATATTACATTAATTATAATAATGTATACTCCGACATGGTTTCTGAAAAGAGATATTGTACAAACTGGCCAGTTTTATATTTCGTTTGCACTCTGTATTTATCGCTTTGTAATGTAAATGTTTGCTTTCAGATTTTGGTGCATATAAAGTTGGATCCAATTCTATCGGACATTAAAATATCATCATTACGAAATGGAACCGATTCTGGAAGCAGGCAGTGCAATTGGAATAGCTTTAAACATTCTTATACTTTACATATTATGTGCTTATAAAAAAATGCGTATTGTACCCAATATGATCCTTGCAAACTGTACAGTTTCACAAACTTTATTTTTAGTGTGTCTCATAATCTATTCTGTAACACACACGTTTTTCAATTTCAGAGGTGTATTTACCGCCACAATAAGGCAATTCATATTGGGTTTTCTAGGAGCTACGTCATGGTTTTCCTTATTAATGTCTATAGATTGGATTCTCACCGCTCGCTTTCAAAAAGCCTGTAAAGTTTTTCATAAATATTACAAAATTATAATTGGATGTATGTGGGCAATTTCGATAATTTCTTGTATTCTATTTCTATGTATGAGCTACTTTACAAATTTCGTCATGTATGATTATTACTTCTTTAACATGTTTCTGTATTTCCCTACTTTTATATTCACTGTCCTCATCCAAATTTACAGAATAATACAAAAGTGTAGCAACAAACCATTAGAACATCCCCATTTAATGTTAACTTTAGCGACTGCTTCTCTAGCATTGCAGTTACTCCTGTTTCTTTCTATGCTAACACTCTATTTTCCTATGTTTTGGATCGAACTAATTTATAATTTATCAGAATATTTCTGTCGCTTGATTCCCATAGTTAATATAATCATACTAATTTTGTGTAATTCCGATTTTCGAGAATGTTTACAAAATATGTTTAAATGCTGCAACAATAGACCAACGGCAGCCACCGTTAGATTCGAAACTATCGACAAAAATGAAAGCAAGCAATGCGGAGTTAACATGTTGATTGATGAGTGACAACAATAAAAATAAATGCATAGAAAATAGGTAATTAAGAAGCAAAATCTATATCAAATTATAATAGTAGACGTAAGAAAAGTAATAAATACATTTTTCTTTTTCTATGTTTTTTTTTCTTGATTCATGTACTAATTTAAAAATTTGAAGTTATAGGGGGCGATCGAAAATTATTTAAGGTGCCGCTTCATGCTAATTTTTTGTTGTCTAATTACTACCTAAAGCGCCCTTGACTAATTTCAGTGGCATGCAATAATATTTCAAAATAAATCAAATTCGCTATTAGAGTTTTTTCTTTGTTAACAGTGTTAAAAGGTCAATCGACTTCGCTCAAATTAAACAGTGTTAAGTCTCGTTTTACAGCTACCTTTGGGACTACCAAAATAGAGAGCAACTGAAACTGTCATAAGTTTTCGATGCAACACCAAAGTGCCCTAATAGTCAGCAGCCTCCTTACTGCTCGGGCCGCCTAAATTAGTTGAATTAGCTATATGAAGAAGTTAAACTGACGCACGGTAAACTGAATATTAGGCCGTCCTGTTACATGACAATTTGTTTCTGACTAACAGTGCTTTTACACTTGCATTCTCAAAAATTCCGTAGAGGACTCATAAACGTGCTTTCGCGATAAGTAAACATAATTTTGTAATCCGTTCTGAGCTATATTCTTCTTCTTCTTTTTCTCAGCTTCTCAGGGTCCACTGCTGGACATAAGCCAACATCCCTCTATACATGGCTTATACTAACATGCATAAATTGAGAGGAATACTTCATATGGGTATTCAAACACAATAATAATTTCTGTACAAGTTGGCTTATATTATATAAGAACAAACACATATCGTCTTTATTTTTGAAACTTCACTGTTAAGAGTACGGAAGCAATGCGACACCCTTAATTAATATACAGTGTCGCTGTTAAAGATGGAACTAAAGCTCTTTTGCTAAAACGGTTTTAAGTGTAGATTTGAAAATTGGAAATAAACCTTGGAAACCCCTTACCACCACGATATCTAGAGCGCATAAATACATACAGTGTGAATGTAAATGATTGAGGCTAATTTGAATTGACCGCCATAAGAAAATAATGTCATGTTGGTAGCAAATACAGTAACCCTGTCAGCTGTTTATTTCTCATCAGTGGTCTCTGAAATAGGGATATATATTAATTGTTAATAACGATTTTAATCAATAGTTTTCTCTTTTTAATTAAAACAATTAATACACAATAAACTAAGAATTTCGTCTTACCAATAAGTGAAAATATTCCAAATTAATTTAACAATATTTTACAACGATTGTTCAAAATGCCCAGCAGAAATCATAAATACGGCGACCATGAAATATGTATTTATGAAAAGCCCTGCCCCTATATTGATATAGCCACAACCAACATGTGAAATACACTAAAATTTGTGGTGGTAAATTCAAACTGTCCTCAATCATTTACAATCACACTGTATTTCGGCAACTAAGCTGCCATCTGCAGTAGCTACATCTTCTTTAAACCTAATCTGAATATTACGTTTAGTTTGCCTAATATATTTTCCATTACAATAAGAACAGTCAATTTCGTAAATCCCCGACTTTTCCAAAGTTTTCGCTTTGTCTCTAGGGTTTCCAGTAAGTTCCGAATGTTGTTATTTGAACAAACTACAATTATTTTGGAATTGATTTGTTTGCATATTTTAGCAAGACCTTTGGTTAAAGGATGGAACTGAGATTAAATTTCTGATGATTTATTCAAAGTGGGAACTTTGTAAAGTCGTGGAGTTACGAACATTTAATCTTAGCTTACGTTTTTTAAGTAAAGTATCAATGACGTCGTAACTTTGCCTTGGCGTTACACCGTGTATGCCTGCACCAGTTCCCGTCTCGGTTTTTGAGAAGTCTGTGTACCAGATTAGGGTTCCAGGAGGAAAGTCCGGCCCAGGAGATATCCAGACTGTTCGATCCTGAATTGTGACCTCAAAGAGTGTGTCTGTTAGGTGTTTTGACGGCATATGGTCCGTTGTCATGTCAAGCATGGGACCTCCAGTGCTGTCAATGCTTGACATGAGAACGGACCATATGCCGTCAAAACACCTAACAGACAAACTCTTTGAGGTCGCAGTTCAGGATTGAACAGTCTGGATATCTCCTGGGCCGGACTTTCCTCCTGGAAGCCTAATCTAGTACACAGACTGCTCAAAAACCGAGACGGGAACTGGTGCAGGCATACACGGTGTAACGCCAAGGCAAAGTTACAGCTTTGCACTTGGCAGGTACACCTCCGTTTTTCAAACGGAAATATAAGCGATTCTTCAATGTGCGCGGGAAAACAAAAGAAGGGCCTAAGTAGCTAGGCGAATCTACATCCTATCGGACAGCCAGGCGGCCCTGAAAGCACTTTCAAGCTCCAAGGCCTCATCCAGACTGGTCTGGGAATGCTACGAAGTACTCAACGACCTGGCAGGACAGAACACCGTGAGGCTGCTCTGGGTGCCAGGTCACTGTGGGATCGTAGGAAACGAAAAAGCAGATGAACTCGCAAGGCAGGGTTCTGCAGGGCCGTTTTACGGGCCTGAACCTGCACTGGGAGTATCAAGATATGCAATCTGTAACGTAATCAGCGACTGGATTTGCAACCAGCACAAAACCTACTGCCTAGCCAGACCAGGGTTAACCCATAGCAAGGCATTCATTAAAGGGCCTTGCAGACATAAAGCAATAGAACTGCTTAAGCTAAACAGGACGCAGCTAAAAATCCTTACGGGCCTCCTAACAGGGCACATGACTGTCAAGGATCACCTGATTAGGATCAAGAAATTTGATAGTGACCCCACATGCAGACTCTGCAGTGAGCTACCAGAAACCGCAATGCACATCCTATGCAGCTGTAATGCGCTGGCTGGAAAAAGACAACACATATTCGGGCAATCATACATGGAACCGGAGGACTCTGATACGCACCCCGTGAGTGGCCTGTACGCCTTGGTACAAGGAAGTAAGATCACGGACTGGGTGTGAGCAAATACCAGGGGGTACACAATAAGCCTTATTGGCTGAAGTGTCTCCGGAACCAAGGGTAGACGGACCCACGGAGAAGAAAAAAAATCAATGACGTCTGGAGAGAAACCATTTTAGGAAACAATATTTTTGATGTACCGATATTCAATCCGGTATTGATTTGCATTTAATGGAAAGGTTAGCAGTCTATGCACCAAAAAATTAAAAGATTAAAGAATTAGAATTATACAGTTACAGGAAAGAAACCAATGTAAACAAATTTATAACCAATGACTCAAATCATTGTTTTCAACATAAAATGTCGGTCTTTAATTTTTTTGAGTCCCTTTTTAATTAAAGGGAACTTTACTTCTGCGAAGTGTCTTCAACTGCTTCAAGAAAATGATATTCCTTGAATTATTGAACTTTTTCAAATTCTGTGAACCCAAATGCAGTTAACGAAAACATCTGGTTTCAGCAGGATGGTGCGCCTTCCCACTATGGACTTGCAGTGCTTAATTATTTAGACGACACTTTTTCTCGATGGATTGGGAGATGAGGAACCACGGAATGGCCCACTTGATCTCCAGATTTGTCAACTTTGGAAGGGGGGGAAGGCTGTCATCCCCCAAAGAAATAGAAATAAAAACAATTTACTAAAATATAGCAAAAATCTAACAGTGACCTTTTATTAATTGCTCTAAATGTAGTTGATGAAGTTGATGCTCAATTGAATATGGTCCCTGATTCTTCTTTTAAAAATATTTACGAGCAAGCATCTATGAAAGTCAATAATGTTAATACTGACATTAAGAAGCAAAGGACTGCATCAAAGAAAACATTAAGGTCTGATGTTCCAGTCGATTCTGTACAAGAGTATTTCAGGATAACTACATATTTTTATTTAATTTATTGACTCAATTTCATGAACGTTTCACGCGATATTTTGAAATATTTATTACTCCTTTGCCAAATAGAGAAGACGCTCTAACAGGAAGTGCAATGGAAGATTCTGTCAGTTGTGTGCATTTTATACCCGTGATTTGCCTTCTACAAATCTGTATATTTTGAACGACGATTGGTTTTGTGGTATAAAAATTTGAAAACCAGTTGCAATAGTTCCATATGACAAATGCAATGGATGCAGTTTCGAAGTGTGACAAAATAATATATCCTTACATTTATTACTTATTCAAAATATTTGTAACGCTTCGGGTAAGCCGGCCTCGGTGGTCTAGTGGTTAGCGCGTCTGCCTGTAGATCCGAGGGACGCGGGATCGAACCTGGCTGAGGTCGGCGAGATTTTTCTAGCGGGGAAAAATCTGAAAATGCGGCTTCTGTCGGATACGAAGTAAAGCCGTAGGTCCCGTGCCACTACGATGTGTGACACGTTAAAAATCACTACTGGAGTTGGAATTATCCCAGATAGGCAAAATTCATAGTCAGGGTGTACAATGGGCCAAATGTGGCCTAAGTGCATAGAGATGCTTGGAAACGCGCGTCCTAGATCTCGCTCTTTCAAATGATCATCATCAACAACGCTTCCGGTAACAACAGGCGTCATGGAAACTCATTTTCTACCTTGATGATGATGATGATTTGAAATAGGACTCGGTTTTCCAAGAATCTCTATGCACTTAGGCCACATTACCTTACGCCTTTTAAAAACCTTTTCCAGATCTAGCATGACAAAATCAGGATTAAACGGACTTTGCTATACAGTACATCCACAGATGGGGTTGACAAGAGAACATAAAATAATGAACTTAATTTTCCAATATACCAAATAGTCATTTTTTACTCCTAATACAACTGTTTTTATAATTTTTGAACCCCCTGTAAAAAAATCCGCGGACATACAGTAGATACACAGAGAGATTAATGTAACCACGACTGAAGTAATTCAAGACCTTTGTAAAGAGAATACTGGATTTTATTCAATAAATACATTTTTATAATCACCTATTGAATTTTCTTGAATTTGCATTAAAATATATTTTTTTGTCGACCTAAAGAAAAAATTGAACTTTTAGTACTCAAAAGCGGCCAAAAAATAACCGTTTTGTGGCCGCATCATGATACCGACAGTACCCATAATGTCATAATATCTGAATAAAACCGAATAAAATACTGTTTTAATCTTGCTGTAAAGTGTAATACATATGTGTTGGTACTCGAATTTTCTAATAACTATTGTTTATAAACATGTACAGCAGTGACGAAAGTGATGTGGAAATATCCAATACCCCTCCTGACATACCAAAAACGAAGCCAACGCTGCTAGGTTAGATTTGCTCCCTAAAAAATCGGCAGAACTCTACGAGAAACATTATAATATGTTCATGCAGTGGTGTAATTTTAAGAAAATTAACAAATACAGTGAAAATGTCCTACTCGTTTATTTTTCCACTAAAGCGAAGAACAATAAAGCATCAACATTATAGTCTGTAGGTTGACCGTAGTTGACCAAAAATAAAACCACATACATAAGTATTAAGCGTTTTATTCGTATTTACACCAGCATAAAAATAACAACTTTTTTAGTCTTCTACTGTCTTTTTCCCCGCGCCACCTATGCTGCACTTGCATAGCGCGCCAAATTCAAATTCAACATAACTACTACAAACTACTACGGCTTTAACATAACTACTACAAACTACTACAGGTCAGTGTTTACAATGATAAAAACAACCCTGATGGCAAAAAACAAAGTGAACATTGGTACTTATTCAAATCTAATAGCGTATTTAAAAAGACAGAGCAAGGGCTACCAACTTAAAAAATCCATGGTATTCACAAGATCTGAAATAAACAAGTTCTTATTTGAAGCGCCCGTTGATTTTCATCTTATGCATAAGGCTAGTCTGTTCATATAAAATTTATCTAATTCTACTTTTATGTATAACGGACATTATATTGTAGGTTTGTTTAATAATTGGGATAGCCGGGGCATTCGGCGTCAGGAGTTGGGAACCATTAACATTGATGATATAGACGACAGAAATGATATCCTTCTAATTAAAATGCCTGATTCAAAAACAGGAAAACCAAGAATGTTTACAGTCACAGATGAAATTTGCGATGGAGTAAGTGCGTTGGCAATTTACCGCAAATATGCAAATCTGAGACCTATGGCAAATGCTGCAATCAAGTTGTCGGAGTACACACTTTTGCTAATGTGCCAAGCATTACTGCTAAATACTTAAATCTTCGAAATACAAGCAGTTATACAAGACACTGCTTTAAAAGAACGTCACCATCTTTATTCGCTGACGCAGGTGCCGATATCTTAACTTTGAAGCGTCATGGCGGATGGCGCTCTTCAACAGTCGCTGAAAATTATGTTGAAGACTCGTTGCCAAATAAATTATTAATTGTTGACAAGATTTTAAATAACAATAATAATAGTAAAAATAATCAAGATAAATTTACTGTTGCAGCAACATCAAAGAGTACATCACAGGTTGTTCATAGAAATAATGAAGCTGTGCATGCCGAAATTACTTCGAGTGTAAATAAAGAAAATATAAAAGTTGCTGAAGGAGCTATAAATATGTACAATTGTTCAGTTGTTATAAATAATTATATCAATAAATTATAAATAAAAATCTAACCATTTTTTGTAAATTTTATAATGAAGGTCTCCTAAAAACTTTGTGTGCACCACTACCAAAAAGTGTTATGTATTTCGTCCTCGTTTTCTTTCTGGCCTCGGCCATTAAAATCAAACCCATCCGAAAAAAACTCTCTTTGGCCTTGGTACTCAAATAACTATATGTATTCAACTCGACTCCCGTAAGATTAAATCTTGAATGCGCTACTGTCCCATGTTACTTCAACACCTTTGTAAATATTTGCTTATATTATCATATAATTTATTAATTGCGAGTAGTATCAAAAACACAAATCCTTCTTGGAATTTCCAAAAAGCCTCGTAACTACGTAGTAGTATATACAAAACAACGCAATCTAAAGTATTTCAAAAATTTCATATTTATCCCTTAATTTAGTGTTATAAAAATAAAACGATATTTGCAAATCTAACGCTGTTTCCTTATACAACTTGTTTCTGATAGTGTTCAACTTGGGGAGGACGAAACTGAATAATTCAACAAATGCACATCTGCTTTACATATGGAAATTCCGCACAGTATATCGATTTGATGGGGCTAAAACAAAAAATAATTATTTCACCAATACGAGCCCTAACCACTATCAGAAAAATTGCCGAAGGTTTTGGAATCGCGAAGTCCACGATTGCAGACATAATAAAAATATGTGGAAATACAGGAAATATTGACGTTGGAGGCAAATCTTCTAGGTGTCCGAGGTTAGTAAAACCTCGAACGCAGAGACAACTTATTAAAATTTGTAAAACTGGACGACGAAGCATTTTACATGAAATTACAGCTCGCGGGAATCAAGAAACGAATGTAAATGTTGGCAGAGAATGTTGCAGAAAATGGATTCATAAATCTGATTTGAAACTTTATACTGTAGGTGTCATTTTAAGGATGTGTCGATTACTTTAATAAATAAAAACTCTAGACTAAAAAAAACCTCTACTAATAGAAGTCCAGAAAAAGAAGCGCCTAGCTTGGACGAAACAGAAGGAACGTTGGACAGTAGAGGATTGGAGCAGTCATTTTTAGCGACGAATCTAAATTTGATATTTGTGTTGGAGACTCTCGTAAGAGAGTAATTCGTACAAAACAAGAAGCATTCAATAAAGACTGTCTAAAAAGAACTGTAAAATTACCACAAGGAATCACGCTTTGGGGTTGCATATCAGGTAAAGGAGTGGGAAGTATGGAGTTCTTAACTGGTATCGTCAACTCGGTAAAATACCAGGAGATTTTAGAGAGAAGCTTATTACCAAGTGTTGAAATGTTGCACCCTGATCAGGATTTCACATTCCAACAGGATGGTGCGTCTTGCCACATGGCAAAAACTACAAAACTGGTTTGAGAACCTCAATATAAGGGTTGTAGATTGGCCTTCTAGTAGCCCCGACCTCAGCCGGCCTCGGTGGTCTAGTGGTTAGCGCGTTTGCGTTTAGATCCGAGGGACGCGGGTTCAAACCTGGCTGAGGTCGGCGAGATTTTTCTAGCGGGGAAAAATCTGAAAATGCGCCTTCTGTCGGATAAGAAGTAAAGCCGTAGGTCCCGTGCCACT
>JABXWE010027565.1:0-31786 GCA_014611495.1 Limonius californicus | reverse complement strand
ACTAAGTACAAGAAGGTATTCCTGTGTTCGGTATTAGCATTTGCATACTAAAGCATTCGAAATTTCAACAAATTCTTCAGCTTTAGGTATAATTTCTTAATACTACGCATTAAAAACCGAACATTTTAAAATATTTTACATTTATAGCATGAAAATGTAACTTGTCATATTCAGTTACTAAAGTTACTAAATAATTGTAACGTGTTATAGTTACAATTACTGAAAACACAAAAGTAATTAAGTTATTATTAAGTTACTGAAAAGTAACTAGTTACTAGTAACGAGTTACTATTACTTAGTTACTACCCAACACTGAACTGTCTTTAGGACTTACTAGCAGTTCCCTGATGATTACAAATTCTTATAACAAACTAGGAAAAAACAAAACTAATTCGCAGAATTACAGACCTATAAGCTTGTAACAGGTCAAAATAGTGAACAGTGATCATTTGGTGTTAATTACCAATTACAAGAGGGTTCAACATTTTGGAGATAAATATATGACAACAAACATCTGTCCGCAGCCGTGAACCGGGAATCTTCTAGATTCTAGAACATGCTGCCCCTCTAACCAAGAGTGGGGTGGCGCGCATGACCAAAGCCTAAAATGGCCAGTATAAAATCCCCAGCGCGGAGAATTAAAACTCTCTGCGCTCTGCTGTTGAATACCGGTCATCTGGTGACTTGTATTCCTCAACATTCTTCTAAGCTTATTCTTAGAAGATCCTTTTGTTGATTGTCCGATTCTGAAAGTAACCGTAGTAGAAAAAATCAATTTAATATTTCCGTATACTTACCTTAAAGTGTAGTTAATATTTTCCAGTGTTTCCGCCGTTGTTGTATTAACAAAGTTAATTTTGAATTTCAAGTTACAGAACCAGAATCTGGGACACCCAGTGGAGTTCATCAGTTGACCGCAGTTGCTGTAATTTGTCGGTCACTACCGCCGTTTCGAAGCCGGAGGGTTTCAAGCACATTTTGAGAGCGAAGTTGTTAAGTATAAATAATT
The DNA here is from genome assembly GCA_014611495.1 of Limonius californicus. Lineage (NCBI taxonomy): Eukaryota > Metazoa > Arthropoda > Insecta > Coleoptera > Elateridae > Limonius > Limonius californicus. The sequence continues at coordinate 30,777 of JABXWE010027565.1, read as the reverse complement.
AACCTGCTTTGCTCGTTCATTTGAGTGCCCCGTAGTCCGTTTTCCCTTTCACAGACATTTTTGCCGTTGGTGTGTCGGTGTTTGAATCGATTACCATCGCTATAAGTTTCTGTGTGGAATTGTTGAGGCTTGGTGAGTTGGTGTCCGAATCAACGACGTAACCAAGTATTTGCCATTCCTGTTGTTTGCTATTTGAACACCCTGTACAAGGTTAGGTCGTAAGTCGTGGAGAAATTTCGTGAAGCGGCAAATTCTTGTAGATCCCGCTTGTATACTTCAATTGAGTTTTGGAAAATTTTCGAAACAGTTCAAGATTGTAGCCATCTGCAGATTCCGTCGCGGAGTAATTTCGTGCGGATCTGTAGTGTTAAATTGATCCCAATCTCGTTGCGTTAAACTGGAGAAATTTCAATAGGGTAATTAGATTGCAGTTTCCGTGTACCCAGTATATTCAGTGTAGAATTGGATTATACGTGTTTATACTTTTGCCCCTTGAAGTAAAATTCAGAATCCTGTCTTGGTCAATTTTACCTAGCAAAGCTAGGTTGAATTCTATATAAAGCAACTGAACTTTTAGAATCACGTAGTTTGGTTGCGTAAAAATTCCAGGAAACTTGATTAAATTATGAGATCCTGTTTGAATATTTGGTACCGTAAAATTTGAAGTTAAATACATACAGATTGTTGATTCTGTGGCTGTCAACTGTCGAAGAAACACAGGTGTACCTGCGCAAAGGAATTTGTCACTGTTTGATTCATATTTCAATGTGTTTACGGAAGGCAATTCTCCTAAATTGCACGGGTAATCATAACCTGGAAAGTTTACCGATCACGGTCACTGAATCCCGAATTCCGTTTATCTTATCGCTAGGAAGTTTTATTCTTTGCTAAAGCAAATCAGTCACGCCTACCCTATACCGAAACCAGTCGGCCGCTGTACTTCAAGAGCTACATCCGGCCGACAGGACAGTGGCGTATTCAGGATAAATTTGATTTGGCATTAATTAAAATTGTAAATCCATTTATTTTCCGTTATATTATGTACATACATTTAATTTACATTTAACAAATTATTCTTCCAAGCACTCGTATTTGAATTCTGGGCAACTCAAGAGCTCACCCAGGGTATACATTTTTGAGCGTTTTCGTCTTCTGTAAGCAACCGGGGTGAAACGTTACAAGCTTATTATCTACCCTGTCTAAGGTACTCAGAGCAAACATTTAGAAAAACAATTTGGGTTTAGAACTAAACATTCAACCATTCACCAACTACAAAGCATTCCCGAAAAAAGGCTACGATGAAGAACAGTATACAACAGTAGCTTTTCTAGACCTGGCACGAGAATTTGCTGAAATATGGACAGAAGGACTGCTATATAAACTAATCAAGTTTAAAACACCTAACTATACCCAGTGACATGGAAATTGCAACACCAAGAAGGGGAAGGAATGTTTTGACCACACTTGGCAGAAACGTTTAACTACTAGAAGGTAAGAATTGATTAAAATTTCATTCTTATGGATCAAGTGATAATGGCTTATCTGACAGTTCTTTCAGTTTCTTCTAACAAATTTATTAGGTGTATGTTTTGCGAGATTTTGTTCAGTTCTTTATTGTTTTCGCTTTTGATCGTTTGTTTTGAGGGTGCGATCATGCCCAAAGTGTGCCAGCGTGGAAATTACCACCAATTAAGCGAATTTGACAGAGGTCATATTGTTGGTTAGCGCGAATGTGGATTTTCGTTCAGAGAAATTACAAATGGCCTTTTGCAAATGCAAAAGAGAGGGTCAGGAACGTCGCAGAAGAGGAACCGGAGGGCGAAGAAGAACAAATGAGGTGCCCTTTGACTTATAGCAACACGAGACCGATTCTCCAGTACCAGATCAATTGCCGATCAATGGTTAGCTAACGAAGGTCGTTTTGTAACCCTTCGAACGGTTTACCGCAGAATCAGAGCTTTCAGCTTGCAATCCTATCGGCCACATCTTGTGTTACCACTAACGGCTTAACACCGACAGCAATGTTTGGAGTGGTGTAGGTTGCGACTGCACTGGAACCTAGAGTGGCATAGGGTGGTGTTCAGTGATGAATCCCGATTCTGTCTGGGGATGCATGATGGCCGTATGTGGGTCAGACGAACACGTGGGGAACGTCGCAATGTTGAATTTTCTGTTGCGAGGCATGTGCACCAAACTGTGGGGATTATGGTATGGGGTGCCATAACTTATTGGAGTAGGTCCCGTTTTTTATTCAACCGAGTCAATATGAAAGCCCAGCGATATGTGGATGAGGTGATAGAACCCCATATCCTTCCATTTCTTTAGCAGTTGGAAGATCCACTTTTCCAGCAGGATAATGCCCGTCCCCATATTGCAAGACGGTCTATGGACCGATTTATAGAGGATAATGTCAATCTCTTGCCATGGCCACCCCGATCTCTCAACCTTTGCCCATCGAGCATATTTGGGACATCATGGGGAGAAGATTGAGGAATTTGCGGCATCCTTCGCAGACGCTGCAAGCTCTAGAGCGCGAATTACACAGTCCTTGGGACACAATAACTCAACAGGAAATTGACCATCTGGTGGAATCGATGACACGAAGAGTGGGGGAGTGTGTAACCAATAGGGAGGGGATCAACCCATTATTAATAAAAGTTATGTATATTTTGTTTTTTTTTCTTTAAAATTTTAATCAATTGCTACTTTAGTAGTTAAACGTTTCTGCCAAGTTTGGTCAAAAAATTCCTACCCCTTCTTGATGTTGCGATTTCCATATTACTGAGTATATTTATCTGAATCACTTATATCCGCGAAGAGAAGGAAACTGGAATATTTCGGTCAGATTATGTGACATCAAGAAAAATATGATATATTACATCTGATAATACAAGGGAAAATAGACAGCAAAAGAGGCCCTGGTAGAAGAAGAACCTCATAGTTAAAAAATTTAAGACAGTGGTATGGACAATCCACAGTACAACTTTTCAGAGCTTCTGTTGACAAAATAAAAATAGCAAATATGATAGCCAACATAATTGCCAACGATCGATAACGGTCAAGACACTCGAAGAAGAAGAAGAAGACGAAGAAGAAGAAGAAGAAGAACTATTTATCTAAAATCTTATGACCTTACCTACAGAGAAGAACAATAAGGATATACCCAGCGCTATCAACAAAGAAAAACATAAAGGTTGCAGTCTCACAAGGCAGCATTTTCGGTTCAATGCTATTCAATACATTGTATACAACATACCCAACCATGAACAAGAACTTATTGCAATGTGTGCAGACATCACTGCGATCGTTACTCAACATCGCGATTTACCAATAGCAACTTTACAGTTACAACAGTCTCTAGATATCACAAATATCTGGTTCCATAAATCAAGAATTCAGATAAATCCAACAAAATACGAATAACAATCTTTAAACTCAGGCGTATTAGCAATCCTGGTCACTTGATGATTAACCAAAAACCAGTAGGTAGAATGCAAACTACTAAGCCTGTAAATACTTAGGTATGTGCCTTGACATGAGATTAACACGGGGTTACCATCTAAACAAAATAAAAACAGTTTCATACAAAACTTGCTGTACTTTGCCCATTCATAGAAAATCATCATTACAAATAGAATGTATCAAAACTATCTGCCTAACAATATCGGCCCATACTGACATACGCGTGTCAAATGTGGGGCAACATTTCAAAAACTAACATCAACAAATTGTAAACCCAACAGAACAAGCTTCTCAGGATAGCAACCAGAGCATGTCGGTGCGTGAGAAACAAACAGCTTCGCGAAAAATCAACAGTAGAACAATTCATAAAATCAATAAATAGAAAATTATTTAAGAATATAAATCCGTGCAGCAGTGCGACTTATTATAATCTAGGAAATAAAAATACTCGCACACGTGGTAAATTTCTTTGACACTTCACAATGCTCCCAATCTTAGTTAGCAATGTATAATTTTAAAAGTAGTGTAGGCTAGAGGTTATTTTATATCTTTGAGTTTGAAGCGATGACTATTAGTTATTTAGAACTACTCTATTAATATAAGTTTTAACGAAGTTCAACAATTGGGTAGTGCCTACTTACTGAAATTATGGGTGCACATATTTAAACGGAAATTATGCCTTATTTAAAACTTTTATTCGTTAGTGTTGACAGCGAAATAAATACATTTAATTATTCTGATCATTATTTGAATATGCTTAATTATATATAAAGTCTAGATTAAGTTAACATCAAAAAAGAACTGGAACCTTTCAAATGTTCCCCACTTGAAGTGCATTCCCAGTTAATTCCAGCATATATACAACCTCCTGTATTTAACATTAATTTTATGGAAGATTTTCCTTTTTAGTTCTTCCGGTCAGAGAGCGTGAATTCCAATTAACTTTAGACTTTTTCAAGGAGCTAGTAATTCGTTTTGCTTGGATACTCCTTTTAAATGCGAAGATGAAAGCTTACTTTGATGTAATTTATTGGGTTTCTTGTTTTTACTACATACCCATTCCGTTTTATTGCCAATTATTATAGCTTTTAAGGCTCTATTCTGTTGATCGAATTGAAATCGATGTTGAGTTGTATTCACGTTGAAAAACTGCCTGCCCGTAAATTAATTTTTGGAATATATGCAATGTTTTCGTATAAATTTGCTTGCGTTTCGTGCGATTTATTTATTATTTCAAATTTGTAGTTTGTAATACCAATAATCTAGAGAACACCGTTTTGTGTTTGATGAGAGAACATTTATTTTGAAAAAACTGTTTCTGGGCTGAACGACGTACTAGAGTTATCCGTCTGCTCTCAGCATATGTGTGGGATGAAAGATAGCAAAAATTGATAAGCATGCTTAAAAGGAAATAGACTTTTCCTGCAACTTCCTTGTGTTCCGGAAACATACCGCAGAAGGCAAGGTTGAGAGGAGATAATAAGCAGAGCTTATGAGCTGATCACGTTACTTGTGTGCCGTTTGCGTCGTAGTGACAAAATTGCGAAATATTATATCAAAAACGTTAAAGGAGTTATTGGTAACCCTTAGAAAAGCGAGTTTTAAAGTTATTGATGTATTTAATCAGGGAATGATATATAATTGTAATTCACAAAACATCCATTAGCAAGATGAAATAGCGGAGGTCTTTTTTGTGCTACTATTAGTAACATCTTTTTCAGCGGAGGTATTTAAAGAAAATGTTAACCCATACAAATGTTTAATGACGAGGTATATTTAAAACGTATAATATTCATATTGATTACTGATTACTTGACACCAATGTTTAAAATACTTAAGTAAATTATATCCCTGGAATTAGCTTCTGCAGGAGAGCTCGTTAGGAAAAAGCTTCATTTTTGTAATTGGTTTAGAATTAAGCTTAACGTGAGACGTTAGGAAATTGGAGTACGTCAACTGAGAAAAATAATCCATCGGTTCGTAAATCCCTGGGGTCAAATAAGCAGCAATCAAAAATTATTCTGATAATCGCTGAATCTAGCTACACGAAACCTGAGGAAGCATATTGCACAAATTGAAAAGTGAACGAACAAGGCAATCATAACAGAAGCTCCTTGCTGGACGTATGGTACTTCACATTTTAAAATACTTTAAAAAATTATATCTCGTGGACCAATTTTGGTATATATTTATGTATAATTAATTATGTTTCAAATGGCTCAAACAATGCTGTACGATTTAGTATGATTCAGATTTACCTTTTCCTCGTGCTTTATAATTATCACTTGAAATATGGCCTTCTTTTTGGTTTCCCATATCAAAAAAGTTTATATTTTCTTAACAGTAGACTCACTAAAGAAGTACGCTTAGCTTGACATATTTTGTTTGGAACTGGAAGGGTTCAGTTTACTAAGTTCTGGAAATGTTTTTCGTAACCAGGATGGTCGTTAGTGAAATTGATGACTGTATTTTCCAACCAGTGTTATATTCATTTAAATTGTGCCACTCTGTCTAGATTAGAGTCGTACTGTAATTGCCGCTTCATAGGAATTGAATTTCTATTTTGATCCCCATCTTCTTATGTCGATTACAGTTTTCGTTATTTTTCTTCTTTTTCTTTTAAGATTGAGTTATGAGGGGCCAATTGCGCAAAGTCTTGAAGTTTCCCTATTTAAGCCGAAATTGCCGATTCATGTTTTGTCTGCACCTGACTCTGGTCGGTTTCTGCGAATTTACGTTTCAGATCTTTCCAGAACAATTTCATCATATTTCTCAATGTGGTGTAATATTTTTGACCAACACATGTTCACGTAGCGTTTAACTCTTCAGTCGATTTTACACTTTCGCCGACTCCGGTTTAACCAAATTCCATCTACGGGGGCCGTTAAGAAATTAAGTACTGCAGGGGCGGTTTTTGGTTTTCGATGGGAATCCATCGCGTGTATTTTCGTATCGCTGTTTCACCGTGCAGTGAACAGAATATCGACAAGTGTAGTATTTAAAGAAATCACACTGGAATTATTCATCCCTGGAAAGGCAATTCATTGCGAATTAGCCGATCGCCTTTGCCGGATTAGTATCGAGCCCATTCGTTGTTCTTGTACCTGTGCCGTTGCTGCGAGGAACTACGAGGGTTGTGCAGCAAATATCTCTTCTCGCAATTTTCCCGAAGAACGTCTATCTTTTTGCCCGCATGTGGAAAACAACCCTTCATCGAAATTCAAGGTAAAGGACCTAGTTTTCTTGTATGGTGAAAAACAAACCTTTTTCGCTCTAATTTGCAAAATTCCAAGTAACTGAACCCTTTTTTTAACAAGAAGCGTCCTTCAGTCGCCGATTGTCCTTTGTCGTATTACTTTATTGTAAAAAGGAATTTTTGTTATATTGTGTGATTCTTGTAAACTCCGACGCCACTGGCCACGTAGTTGTTTGAGGAATGTAAATAACGTCCGCCAGCGACGTAGGTTCTCCCCTTGAACGTTCAAATTAAAAGTTTGTAATATGGAACTATAAAATCACCAATTGCTGTCATTCTTTTGTACTTTGGTCATTTCCAATAATTTAATTATATGTGGTTTAAAATTTACCGCCTCTTTTTATTATTGTATATTTTGTATTTGTGTGTGCATGAATTTTTCACAATATAGTTGAGTTCGATTCCCGTAAGCTGCTGGCTTCTCGGCCTTCCACGAGAACCTGCAATCAACTGCGATTGGGAAGGTGACGCCCGCTAATTTTGACCTACTCTGTACACAACCACGAAGATTTCCTCCCGTAAGCGATTTCCGCGAACCCCCCTACTCCTCTGAACTACGCTACAGGCCTTTTTCCACCTATCCGGTTGCGGATCGACGAAAGAGTTCGTTTGGCCCGTAACACCAGGCATCTTACATCATTGGAGGCGGTTCAAGAAAACCCTATACTATTGACAAGCTTTAAAACATACAGCCGTAATAACTATTCGGCGTATAAGAAGCCTATAGTATGATTCTGAAGGAACACATATCTTCACGATTATATATAAAAATTTAATTACAAACTGTAAATTTAAATGTTTTAATAGTATAACTTAACTTTAGTGCCTATGGCATATAGATGGCTATTATCTTTACTGCCAAATCCAATGATATAATCCAAGAAACTAAAGAATGGAAATGCAGAGCCACATTGTACAGAAACTTTTTCAATTAAATGTGCTGTTTACTTAGGTTGTTGCTTTCGCGTAATGTTTCTCTAGATAACGAATAGATATTGAATAGCAACCAACAAATAACCAAGTTATAACAAATTTTTTAAACTGCGTAAGCAAATAGCTAGAAATTACTACCGGATCATTGCATATGGTGAGCAAAGAAAGCTGTAAAGGATAATGAATCGAAATAAAGGCAATACTAATAACCCAGCTTCAAAAGTACTACGGAATAGGAAAACTAAAGTCGAAACAAAAAATGTTATGGTGAAGTGTCAGAATGCAATGCAGATAAGAAATGAGGCCGGAATAAAGATGTTGGATTGTTTAAATGGCGAACACCGGAGAAAGAAAGAAAAAGCAGAAAAAGAAAAGAAGAGGGAGTTTGAAAACCAAAAGCTAATAGCATTGGAAGAAACTGGTCGTTCAAACCGAAGTAGAGAATGCTATAAAGAAATAGATATATAAAAGATAGAATACACGTAAAGAGTGAATCTATGTAAAGATGCAGAAGGAAATTTTATAGGCGATAAATAAAATATTGTTGAGAGATGGCGAGAATGTTTCGTAGATTTATTAAATCCAGATTAAGAAAACACACACCAGGTATAAAGGCGCGAAACTACCGCAATATTACGAAAATTAAAAATAATAAATCCCTTGGTGAAAAATATATAGCGACAGAGATTGTGAAGTAAGGGGGAAATATATGGTGAACAAAATATGCAGACTGGTACAAAACATTTGGTATGAGGAAGAAGTGCCAGAAAACTGAAATATAAGTATAATTTACCTCCTACATAAAGAAGGTTCTAGGTATAGGTATATTTCGGTTTCACAAATACACGAGCATATAAAAGAAAGTATCCATCAAGCAGCCCGAGAAGCCCTAGGAGAGGAACAAACAAGGAATACAAGGAAGTACTGGATAAACGAGGAGATATTGAAGGAGATAGAACATAAGAGAGGATTACACATAAAATAGTTAAACACAAAGCAAGATGAAGACAGGGAGGAGTATAGGCAACAGCAAGCAAGAGTAAGATACATGATAAGAAAAGAAAAACAGCAAATTTGGGAAAGGAAATGTAGAGAAGTGGAGATGTATATAGGGGGAGAACGTCAGCGGAGATATGGAACTCCATACGACAACTAAAGACGCCACATAGAGAGAAAGTACGAATGCAAAATATTTCGACAAACGAATGAAAAGGATACTTCCAAAACTTTCTACTAGAAGAAAGACTTGAATTCCGAGGTTATGAAGAACTGAATCAATATGATATGGGAATAGCGTCGGGCCCAGGAAACATTCACGGAGAACTATTAAAAAATGGCACAGCGAAACTATACACAATCCTGGCAAGGTTAATAAGCCAAAGTATAAATGTAGGAGATATACCGGTGGAGTGAAAAATGGACATATAACACCAATATACAGAAAGGGAAGAAGAGATCTCTGCGACAACTACCGGAGAATTCCGGTCAGTGGTACTATAAGCAAGATGCATGGATGGATCGTGCGGGATCTAAGGGCGATCCTGTTTAGGTAACCTAAACTGTCTAACTCAAGTCATACAGAAGAAACTTCAGACCGGAAGAGAGTAAAACTTGATATTTTTAGATACATCTAAGGCGTATGACAACATACCAATACAAAAACTGTGGGAAGTACTAGAGGAGAGCAGCATTAGTAAAACCTTAGTCAACGCTGTGGAAAACCTGTATAATGAACAACAAGCGAGGATTAAGGTAAGAGCAGAAATGACTCCAAAATTCCCAGTAACAAAAGGACTGAGACAGGGATGCTGTATTTGCCTATATTATTTAAAATCTACATAGATAAGGTACCGTAAAGCGGGGCGAAATTGATCAAAATTATTTTATTTTCAACTGTATTTTCGTTTTGAATAACAAAATGGCAATCATTTGCTTTTAAGTGGGTGTGGTTACAAGATACACAACCGTTACATTTGGTGAAAACCAAAAATAACTTCCGTTTTCGCCCACATAATGAAAATTAGCAGTGATCAACTTTACACTTAGAGTGGGGTGAAATTGATCACATGGAATTTATTGCATAAAATGAACATACGAACTGTTTAAATGTGATCAATTTAACCCCGACCAAAATATATTGGATGACTAAAAAGTTTTAGAACATTTTCATTTTCGGGGTGAAATTGATCAGCATCCAACCTTACGTTTCTCGATAATAATTATCAAATTATAAGGTGAAATGAAACTAAAGAAACATAAATTTCATTATTTTATTTGAAAAGAATATACAAATACAGAAAAATTCTAAACAACTGCATTTCGTTAATGTCGATTACTTGGTCAAAATAGTATTCCTCTTGCTCCCCAAAAGCTTTTAATTTGGGATTCGGAAGGAGAGCTATTATATCTGAAAATTCGGCTGCAATTTCGTCGCTTTCTTCAGTTTTGAAAATTTTTCCTTGTTTATCTAAAGACATTATTAACAGTTCGATTTCACCCTCATCTGTCACACCTTGAACTATTGCAACGTATCTATAAATTGTTTTCTTCCTTGAACCGGCCAATACATTTACCAACACAAAATTTCCCTTCTCGATTTCATTTTGCTCTGGTGTTATATATTCTACGTATTCTTCTTGAATATCTTCCATAGGATCATTGTCAGAATTATCATTGGTCAATGATTCATGTGCGCTGGATTCGCTATCTGAGTCTTCATCAGGTGCAGTCACACTTTTTTTCAAGCACAACGATAAGTTTTTGTCTTTTTATATTCCGTCTGGAGAGCACGGCTGAAAATCTTTGCTTTGCAAATATTCAACCAAAACATTATTGACATCATTGTTGGTATCATCATTGGTGGTGTCTGACGGAATTTATCGCAAAGCGGGATTTGGATCTAACGGTGATATACCAGTTGCTTCGAATGATGCTATCAGGTCTTTTTGTATAGCGCCATTAACGATCTTCTTATCCATTTCCAGCAATGTTTCATTCATTTTTTCCCACTCGTTGCCCATGAAATCTGTTGTAAAGAATGCCATATGGAATTTTATACTACTTATCAGCTTTTCGAAACTCCATTCGTGATCTACAACCTTCTCCAGAGCATTTTCCACGTTTTGTTTCTTTTTGTAACGTCGTACCATCTTGAAAACCCTTAAATAAAGAAATATCATGCCTGAGCAACAAAACTCACAGTAATTTTTGAAAAAATAAACGATCAAATTGACCCCACACCGATGATCAATTTCACCCCACGTTATATTTTTCAAATTTTCCGCCTTGGTGCTCAAGGCACCTGGAAACAGCTAGCATGAAGTTGGTTAGGAAAGACAAATATTTACGTTCATGCTGCGAAATAAGTTCAAAGAGCTTTAATTTTTAACGTACCTTCAAAAGTTCTCAAGGTAATGGAAATGTTGAAATTGTAGGTTCACTTACAATTCTATTTTTTTCTGACAAAAACGCAATATTTTGCAAAACTAGACACTCCCACGTATTGGGCGTTTATAACAACAAATGATACCAGGTTGCCAACTGAATGAGCTCAAACGACTAGGGCGCTAAATTTTAAAATGTTTGAATCGGATATAGTTATCACTTTCACCCCACAAAATCAATTTCGCCCCACTTTACGGTACTGAAAATCTGGAAACAAAAATGTAAGGGACTGGGAATACTAATGGACGACGATACAACCTTATAATATACACTAGAATTTGCAGACGACCAGGTTCTAATCGAACAGGACGAGGACGACATGGAGTACATATTACGGAAGAATATAAAAAATGGGAGCTGAAGTTGAATTTGACAAGAACACTATATTTTTGCATAGGAAAGAATAACAACTCGTTAACAATAGAAACCGGTGAAACACTGCCATTATGTCAGAAGGCTAAATATTTAGGGGCCACACTGGGAACACAAGGTTCATACGAAGTGGAAGTAAAGGAACGAATAAAGCAAGGACGAAGAGTAATAGGAGCCCTAAATGGAATTTTACGGGACGAACACACTAGAATAAACACAAGGAAGAAAACATACAAAACAATGGTACAAAGTATAGTACTGCATGGATTGGAGATATGGCAATTATCAGAAAGAAATAAAGCGCAACTGAGACTGCTGGAAATGGAATACTATCGAACTGCAACTAGAATATCATAGCGGGAAAGTATCAGAAACGAGCGTGTGAAAGCAATGATACAAGTAGAACGGGACATCATGGGTGAAATTGAGAAAAGAAAGCTTACGTGGTTCGGACACGTTAATAGAATGAACATCAATAGACTGCCAAATAAAGCAATGGAATGGCAGCCAAAAGAAAGACGCAAACGGGGCCAAGACTACCAAGAAAGAGATGGAACGAAAATATCCAAGAACTTATGGAGAGGAGAAATCTACTAGTTGCCGGACAACACGTATAGTGGTTTAGAAAACACGGCAAGAAAAAGAAGATAAAGAAACCATAGGGTAATCATTTAAATGAAGGATATACGTACAATGATAGCTCAAAGATTAATGACAATAACGGAAAATGAAGTGGGAGATTACCAGAATGATTTGAGAAAGGTATATGACACAGTTTTGCCAGAACAGTTATATATAATACTAGAAGAACTATATGTATTGCAGCAATTAGTAAGTTTAATAAAGATGTGGCCAAGATATATACAAGCAAAGATGAAACCGCAAGAAGCTATGTCGGAAAAAATCCAAATACTAGCAGGGCTGCGACAGGGTGACCCATTATCAATGGTGTTGTATAGTATATGGTGCTGGAATTGATAGTGTGCAAAATAACGATAAATAGAGAGCTTCAACAAAAAATTGAATACACGAAATATCAGTAATCTCCAAGGTACGATCTTAGCACATGTCAAACGCTTACCCAGAAAAACTTTGGTGCTGCTTACAACTATCTTTAATGGAATGGAATAATGAAATTTTCGGAAATTATTATAATCCTCAAACTGGGAAAACTACCTAATGATCCAACATCTTATCTACCCATAAGTCTGTTACCCACACCAATCAAGCTATTTAAAAAATTGCTCTTCAAGCGTGTAGAAAATTACATCGATATAGTCGATACCATACCAGACCACCAGCTCGGATTTACATAAAGACATTCTACCATTCAGCAGTCACACACAATAGTTAACACAATTTGAAGAAACGAACGCAAATACTGATTGGGGGACTTCATAAACGTGGTGCAAGCTTTTGATACAGGACTGTTACACAAAATTAAATTCTACCTATCCAGTTCATATTAATGTTTCCTAAAATCCCACCTATCCGATAGATATTGCTAAACTAAGCATAATAATGAAACATTTGATTACTATAAAATTCATGCAGGTGCTTGGGCCCTTTCTATACCTGCTATACGTAGCCGACACAACCACTAGCGAAAATGTATAATGTCCACATTCGCTGACGATACGAGGACACTAACAGCAAGCGAAGAACCATATGAAGGATCAGACAACTAACAGCATTACTTGAACAGCTTCAACGAATGGCTAAAGAAATAGAGGGTATCGATAAATGAAAAGAAATCGATACAAGTTACATTCACTAACAAACGCAGTAGGTGCCTTCAAGTGAATATGAATAAGAACTCAATTCCAATAAACACAGAGGTGAAACCTGGATCTTCATCTGGATCAACGACTTATATGGAGAGCTTACATCCAAGTAAAAAAAAACAAATTAATCTAAAACTGAGGCAATTATGCTGGCTCCTTGAAAGACGATTCTCAACTCTCATTATAATATAATATTTTGCTTCATAAAACTACAATTGAACCAATTTGGACGTATGGTGTGTAATTGTGGGGCTGCGCACAACCATCGAACCCAAAGATCCTACAAAGCTTCCAGTCCAAAATGTAGAGGATTATGGCCAACGACCCTGGATATATAAAACATCACATGCTCCATGTCGACCTACGTATCCCTTACATAACAGAAGAAACAAAAAACTACCACATGAGAACACCCTAATCCACCAACTCTAGGTAGAGCAACAAGAGATTAGGAGATTGAATATAAAATGGCTTAAGGATCTGATATATATATATAAGCGAGTCTTTTACAGCTTAAAGCCGTCTCTCGCATCTCAAGCGCCAATAATCTTTATCTTGCCAGTCTTCCTCGTGTAAGTCTCGTATTTCCATTGCCTCCTGTACTTCTTGAGTCCACCCTCTAGGTGGTCGTCCTCTTTTGCGTCTTTCCCAAGGTATCCAGCTCCAAACTATTTGCGGCCATCTATCAGGTGCCATCCTTCTCATATGCCCATACCATTTTAATCTTTTCTCTTCTATTTCTTCTATCACTGTTTTTTCCATCTCCATACTTTCTCTTATAACTTCATTTCTTATGTGCTCTAATCGGCTTTTCCTACAGCTTCTTCGCAAAAAGTCCATTTCGGTTGCTAAAATTTTTTCTTTGTATCGCTTTGTTATTTCCCATGCTTCCGCACCGTAAGTAAGTATGCTTTTTACCACCGTATTGTATATTCTTTTCTTTGTCCCCTTATGAATTTGCTTTGACCACAATAGCGAGTTTAATTTCTGCGTTGCTTGTTTAGCTTGTGTAATTCTATGTGTAATTTCGGCTCGGCTGTTACCTTCTTCTGACAGTATTGTACCTAAGTATTTATATTTCCTGCAGGCTTTTATTACATTTCCATTTATCTGCATGTCCTGAGCTCTTCCATTTGCTACTATATATTTAGTTTTGTCAAAATTTATTTTAAGTCCCCACTTCTTATAAGTTTCGTGCAGTTTTCTGGTCATGTAATTTATATCGTCTTCGTCTGTTGCCAGTACTACCTGATCGTCGGCAAAGAGTAGTGTATGCAAGTAGTTTCCATCGATGTTTATTCCCATTCTGCTACATTTCACCTGCCATTCATTTAATGTCTCGTTAATATATACTTTAAATAATGTTGGGGATAAGCAACAGCCTTGTCTCAATCCTTTGGTTACCTTAAATGGTTGTGATATGCTATTTCCGACCTTAATCACGCTTTTTTGGTCCTTATAAATTTCTATAATCGCGTCTATATATATCTGCGGTAGATTAGAATTGTTTAGTACCTCCACTAACTTTGTAATCGGTACCGTGTCATAGGCTTTTTCCAGGTCTACAAAAACCATATGTGTTTCCCTATCTCTTGCCCCTCTTTTTTGTACTACCTGACTTAGAGTGAAGATGTTATCCGTGCAGGATCTACCCGCTACGAATCCACATTGTTCTTCTCCAATTTCTATTATCTTTTCTATTCTTTTTTACAATCTTCCTACTGATGATGTTACCGTAATACCCCTATAATTACCACATTCTGCTCTACTTCCTTTTTTATAAATCGAGCTAATATATCCCAATTTCCATTCTGTGGGTATCTCTTCTCTTTCTATGAGACATCTATTAAATATTTGTTGTAGTACCTCAATAAGTCTCGTAGGGGCGTTTTTAATTAATTCAATATGAATATCTCCAGGACCTGGTGCTTTATTATTTTTCATACCCTTTAATGCTTCTCGGATTTCCTGCTCTGTTATTATTTCTGCTCTATGGTCATCATCTCGTCTTTGTACCGATTCTTCTCTTATATACTCTTGCCTATCTTCTGTTAACATGTGTTCGTAATACTTTTTCCATGTTTCCATTTTTATCATCTGGATATTTGCTCTTTGTTTGTTATCTTTTCTAAGAGTGTTTATGACTTTCCAGGCTTCTCTTGTTCTTGTTCCTCCTATACATCGTTCTACTTCTTCACATCTGTTATTCCATTCCTCATTCTTTGCCTTGATTACATCTCTTTTTACCTCTCGCCTTATCCTTACATATTCCTTTCTATCTTCTTGGTCTTGTGTCGCTAACCACTTTTTGTAAGCTTCCCTTTTCTCTTTGAGGTTTTCTTTCACGGTTTTATTTTCCCAATAGTTTATTTTTTGTTTTCCTTCCACTTCTCCTAATGATTCATATGCGGCTTCATGAATTGCTTGTTTCATTTGATTATAGACTTCCTCTACACTACCGGGTACCTCTTGCACTAGTTTATTCGATAACCTTAATTTATATAAAAATGCTATGGATTCGTCCTGTAATAATTTCAAGTTGTATCTTTTAGCTCGTAAGTTCACTTCTGTTTCTATTCCTTTTGATTGTTGAAGGTTGCTCTTTTGTTTGAGGTATATTTTTGCTCTAAGTAACATGTGATCCGTTCCACATTCGGCTCTTCTTAACGCTTTCACATCGTGCGTCCTTAAGTTTGTTTCCTGTTTCAGTAACAAATAGTCAACTATCGACTTTAAACCACGCGTTGATTGAGTCCACGTGTACTTGTGTTTATCTGGATGTTGAAAGTATCCATTCATTATTTTAAGATCAAATCTGTTACATACTTCTACCAGTCTATTTCCATTTTCATTGACTACATCTTCCCCAAATTTTCCTATAACTGGGTCATGTTCTTCATGCCCTGTCCTAGCATTTAAGTCCCCCAGCAGTATAATTTCCTTTCTTTTTCCAATTTTTGTCAGCAGTGTAGTTATGTCATTTTCAAATTCGTCCTTTATATTATTATTTGCGTCATCTGTAGGAGCGTATGCCGCAATTATTATAATGGTATGTCCAAAAACTTTCATTTCTAATGTCATTAGTCTTTCATTTATCTCTTCCCAATGCTTAATGCACCTTTTGTACTTCTTTGATACGACAATAGCTACTCCAGCCTTTGCTCTCTTTTCCTTTGGGACTCCGCTGAAGAACCATACATAGTTTGCATACTCTTCATTTCCTGTTCCTTTCTTCTTTGTTTCTGTAAGTGTTGCTACATCGATCTTGTCTCGGAACCAGGAAGGATCTGATCCAATCCGATAAAGACGACTGAGGTGACCCGACGCAGCAGAGCGGGAGCATCGTCATTGATTGGTTTTTTCCTTCATATTTAACACAATCAACCAATTTGCTTATTACTCCTAATTAGTAGTAGCTATATTGTAAATATGCAGTTGATAACTCTCCTAAACAAGAATACGAAAATTTTAGCGTATGCGAATGACATCATAATAATATCTACAAAAGAGGCTGACATGAAAAAGACATTTTAACTCCTCGAAATAGCAATAATCACGGAGCTCAGAATCTGTGGGACGAGATTTAGGTATCGAGCGAAATGTATTCGAAAATGTGTAGTCATTTAACATTTGATATCTAGATTCAATAGTTACATCACAAAATAAAATCTCCTTGGACATTGCGGCAAGAACCACAGCTGGCAACAGGTGTTAGTTACTATGCATTACAGAAGATATTTAAAACAAAAGATTTGTTAAACTCCAAACTAAAAATATATAGACGGAAAATTGAGAAGTGGATATAACTTCGAAATCAGAGAGAGATACAACAGATCAAGTTCAGTTAGTGAAATGAACGGTAATAGCGTAGGGTGGTTGGGATATTTAGAGACAATGGACCCAACAAGGAGTAGTAAAAAAATCTACAATAAGAGTTTCGAAAAAACAAAGTCGATAACGTGGAGAATGGTCTCAAGATGGCAGGAAACGGGAACTGGAGAAGACTAACGGTAAGTAGAATGGAATAGGGAAAAGTCAGTGATAAGATGAAGGAAACCCAAGAGAAGAAGTTCGATTCTTATCAGCACATATAGCAAGCGAGATTTTGGTTCTAGCACAATTGACCACCTAGAAACATTACGCACGGTAATAGAGAAATGCACCGAATACAACGTTCCGTTCCTTTCAGCGTTCATAAACTTCCACAAAGCGTTCAATTCGATTTCAACGTGGTCGTCTGGAAGCTATGCACAGCGCTCGAGTTAGGCTTTCCGGAAATAATAAAAAACAAATATGGAATGGAAACGTCACAAGTGAAGACAGACGAAGAAAGCAGATCAAATAGAATTCCCATAAAGCGAGACATCCGACAAGGTAATATATTTCGCCATAGTTGTCCACATTGGCCTTGGCCTGTTTTCTAGAAACTGGAGCCGTAAAATCGATGTCTCATACCTACGCAACTTGAAATTTGCAGACGTTATAGTACTGCTAACTAATGATACACACGTACTGCAAATTTTTCAAGAACTTAACTTAGTATCTGAAGAAATTAGGCTCAAAACTAATCTTAACAAAACAGCAAATATGACATGAACAAGTGGACAACAAAAGTAACACAGTGGAAACCGAAATAGACTGAGAGAAGCACAGTGAGACCAAAACTCAGACGGCTAGACGACATAAAGCGAACAACTGGTTGCTACTGGTACCAGAAAGCTCGAAACAGAGAAGAATGAAAAAGGTTAGGAGAGATTGAACTACCATGAGTTAAGGAAGAAGGAGAAGAAACGCAAGACCAGGCACACGAGTAACCTGTGCTAGTGCCATCCAGTCAGTTAAAAAATTCCCAATATAGGTCATGGCCGTAAACGGGTTGAATAGCGCCAAGGAGTAGGTAAGTAAGTGACAACTTTTATAATTAAACTGTAACATTTATTCCTTGGAAGTGAAAATTTCATGTAAGTACTTGAGTACCGTTATTGGATACATCGAAAATAAAACAAGTTTTGAGAAATGTAATTGAAATTCCATGATTTCATATAATATTTTTGTCCTATTTCTTCTTTTTGCGTAAGGATTCCTATTTTACACCTATATACATTACACTGTGACCTTGACTGATAACGCGTATTCGCACTGCCCCACCGAAGTCCCTACGCTAGTAAATCTAAAGAACTTGCACTAGTTAATTCTTTAATTAACGAAAATAGAAAATATTTATAAAATATTCTGCAATGAACACTTTTCGAGAAATTATGTAAGATAGTGATTTATTTTAAAAGAATTGAGAAATGATATAATTTTCAAATTATTTAGCTAGAAATAAAGCAAACTCTTCCAATAATATATCCCGCATTAAGCACTTTAATAAGTCAAGTATCAATCAAACAGAAGGTAATTTTAAAATTTGTACTCACGGATTAGTCAAAAATCGAGGGCATTAGAGAAAGATAAATTACATTAGGTTTTAAAAATGCATTAGTAGAGAGCTTAATGTGTAATATCGAATGCAATACATTATTAAATTTGTTTTTAACAAAAATTTAAGCGGAATCAAAGGTAAAAGTGTGATTATAAAAAATTGGAAAAGTGTCTCATCAAGCATAACATGCCAGGAAATCTCTACAAACGTATATAATCAAACAAACGTGCAATATTTATAGAAACAACAACAGGATAGTTTAATATTATTATGATTAAGACCTATTTAACCTCAATGAAGCTGCACTCAGATGGTAACTTCGAACATATTTAGGTCGAATTTGCAGATTCCATTCATATTAACATTGCTAAATTCTAGTCTGATGAGGAATATGGCTCGTACTTCATTACCTACCGTTAACAACCTTCTTCGTATACAAGTATAGCAAAACAATATTTATAAATCTAATTTACCTATACTAAAGAAGTACATAAAATGTAGAAACCATAATAAGATGAAATATCACAGATAATATATAAATAGATATTACTTACACAAGGAAATAAATTCAAAACAAAACGTTATTCCTGCTTTAAAAAAGTTCTTACAGGAACAATATGCACACCTGGACAGCTACGAATATATTTCAATTTTAACATGAAATATCTACGAAGTTACATTTATTATTATCAGTAAACAATAATTGATCAATCTGCTCTCAAGGACTATGTAATGAGGTTATAGTGTAAAAGTTTTGATTGTAGGAATTCTGGTAATGTACATCATATGTGAATTCAGATTTATTTTAGGTTTAAGTCCTATCTAATTTATCATCAAAGAATCAATATAATTTCAAATTGCATTAGCAGTTTGCAATTACATGTGTGTGCATAAATAAAATATTCCTAACGAGTCATCTTAGATAATCGCAAAGATACCTAGGCAAAAAAATCTGGATATTATCATTTATTAAGGAAAGATTACATAAGAAATGTAAGAATTGAGTTAAGGCTATCTTATTTGGTAATGTGGCTGTGAAACCGATTCATCTGCAACCAGACGGTAGATCAGATCAAAAAGATTATAAAAGTCATTTTCCGGGCTTCAGAACTAGTTTTTCTGACTTTTATTTGAAGATGAGAATATTAACTAAATATTATGTGAAAGTAACAATCAAACAATGTCTAAAATATGATACATATACTCTTAGGTGTGTTTGTCACCTATGAGTTGTCACCTGCAACGAGGGCTGTGTTAAAAATAGAACATATAATTTTCGTTTAAAATTATATAGATGGTACAAAATATTAAAAAAAATAGAGAACGTACACCCTATTATTGTAGGAACACAAAGAAATTATAATTGCTTTAACATTTTCTCCAATATAGGTAAGTTGTCGTTTGAAGATGAATAGCAGACAGCTTATGCTTTCCTACAGGATCCTGTGATAACGTTTTTTTCTAATATGACTGTACATCTAAACTCTTATCTATTCATGTGTGTCTTGTAATACTTAAGGAGCTTCAATACTTTTGGCATTTTTATGTTCAGCTATTGCTTGCTTTGATTGTGCTGTAAAAAATACCATAAATTGTTTACAATAAAATTGATGATTTCTGTAATATAAAAATACCTTTTTTTGCTGTCCCAAATATTTGTTTTTCTATTATTATCAAAGGCGATTCAAAAGCGAGCGTGAAAATAATTGCAGTAGCAAAAGTAAAAGCAAAATCTCCCCAAAACTTGTACAACTGTAACAAAATAAAAGTAAAATCTAATTTTTTAAGCGTAAGTTTGATGTTACCGTATCTAAATTGCTGAAAACAGTGCTGGTCCTTACTTGACCGCTTATGATTATTTGTAAAGCAAGGTGGATTAAATACATGCTGTAGGTGAATTTGGAAGCCACTTGGAACATGGGCAGCGATAGGAACCAGTTGATTGGCCCTAAAAGAATTATTGATAACGTAACTAAATTCGTTGTTTTAATTATATTTTAATTTTAAGGTTGTATACACCAACAGTAAGACTAGAAACAAACGTAAATAAAACATAAATAATGACAAATAATCAAGAAAACAGAAGGGATACAATAATAAGAGATAAACCTACAGAAAGAGTCTACAAGAATGTGTACCTGAGGCATAAGACGACAGTAGACAAGGAAAATCTAGAAGCGGAAGTCAATAGAAAGATTACAGCTGGATGTTTACTATTTGGAAAATCGAACTAAATATGGAAACCAAGGATACCATCAGCACTAAAAGCAACAGCTTATAATCAGGATATGACATCTGTAATGACATATTGCACTGAAACTTTGGTGCTTACAAAAGCAATCATAAATAAGACGAAAGTAGAATAGAGAGCCATGGAGCGAAAAATTGTTCGAATAACTCTTAGCAAATAGAAAAACTAATGAATGGCTAATAACAAGATCGAACGTGGAAGTTATAGCAAGAAGAATAAGATTAGAAAGGGGATGTGCTAGATAAGTTACCAGAATGATAAGTGGAGCAAGAAGGTTTTAGACTGGTGGTCATGGGGAAGAAGAAGATGTGTGGGTAGGCCAATGAGGAGATGGACAGATGAAATTCGAAAAACAGCCGGAAATAAATAGCAAGAATTAGAAAAGAATAGAATAGAATTGACAGTGTATGTCGGAGGTCTACATACGTATCTGGATAGAAAGAAGCTTGACGAAGGAGAAGAATAAGAAGAAAAAACACAAACATCAGCATAATCAACAAAATTATGAATAAGGATTGTCGCTGGAAAACAACCTACGTCATGTTGGTAACATTTACTACACTTATTAAATGATTATGAGTGTATAGTTCAGTTGCTACAGTAATGTTTTACTCTATAATGAAACACATAAACACAGCAATTGAACTAAGCTTTGATAACTTTGAATAATTTGCAGGAAATTATATATTTTATATAGTAGCTTGAGCCTTTGTTTTTATAGAACAAAATATCTGGTTGAAATTTGTAGCAACACCTTATTAGTAAGTACCCAACATAACGTTGCCCTTCACTTTCTAAAAGGGTTACTTGGTCCTTAGATAAGTATCAATAAGTGTTATTATCTTACTTGAACAAACATTTGTTGGTAGAATTCGGAATATAGAATTATTTTTAATAATGGTGGAGTTGCCAAAGCCAACTCCATGATTCCCATCCCACCCACCTTAACCCGGCTCAGCACATTTCGTGCAATTCATGGGTCTAACATACCCACCCTTGAAAACCCTCATACCTCAGACACCACAAACACCGTGTAAAAGTGCAGTGTTCAGGATTCGAACCTGAGCGACTTTGGTAGAATAACTCCGACGCTAAGCGCCGCGGCCACTACTCTACTGCGGTCCCCAATATAGAAATTTGAACATGGACAAGCAGTACTTTTATAAATTCCGAGAGAAGAAAAGGCATTGTACGTCTCAACAAGAGATGAAGATAGAGTCTGTAATCCCTAGTGATATAGAACAGGCAAAATTACCTAAAAAGAAGAAGAAGAATTTCACTACATGAAAAATAAATATATCTTGAAGGTAGGTTGCTTCTATCTATTTTAGGTAATTTTAAAACACTTTAATAGGTTCTCAAGATAAGGCATTGCACAGTGGTCCAAGCGCCATACAATGCATTGGTAGCGTTTGTCACAGCCAACATTTATCGATAATTTACTTCACTCTTTGACTGTGTTACATTCCAGTAGTATTACCTCCACATCCAGTTACACAGGCAAAAATAACCCAGGCAACACCTACAGCCCAACCAGGTCTTAGCAATGCTACGTAAAAAGAGTTTGCAATCCTGTCATATTCATAAGTGGATTTTAGGGTATTATTGCCCGTGTAAACGCAGGCACACAGAATGGTTAACGACAGCATCCATAACAGCAAGCTTATTACCTGAAAATTATGAAACTTAATCACTGCAGATAGCTTTGTAGACATAAATTACCCTATTCATTGAGATTTTTCTGTGGTTTTGTTTTATGTCATAAATGTAGTATCCTAGTAATATACCAACTAACCAAGGCCCTGCCCTTGTATAAATCTGGACGTAATAATGCGTCATGTATGTATTTGTGCCTCTGAAACAGAAAGAACCATTTGAAATTACAAATTATGGGAAATATTCGTGCTACAAATATCAATCAGTTTTGTATCAACTATTTCAGGTAATTTTATGAAAGCTATGAGCTATGAAAACGATAAAATCGAGATGAAAAAACCCTTTAATTCTCATAAAAGTAGAGCAAGAAATATTTATGATCATTTGGACCGCTATGCGGTCACCTTCGGTGCTGATAGATTACACGCTGGAGCAAAGCAACGACGTGACTAAGAAGCAGGCGATTAGAAATCACTGCTTTCTAATGGCTTGCTTCTAAGTCACGAGCTTCTATCTTTAAAAGGGCATACTATTTCTATCTTTTCCTTTCTTTTCAACCTTCTTCAATCCATTTCCGGATGTAGGCCTCCCCAATGTGTTTCCAATCGTTTCTATTTTCTGCCCTTCTTTTCCACATTAAACCTGCATGTTTCTTTATATCATCGGACCATCTCATTTGGGGCCGTCCTCTTGTTCTTTTCCCCATCCACGGGCGCCATGTTTGAATGATCGTGTTCCTTGTGTTGTCTGTCTGCCTCGCATTATGCCCTGCAAATTTCCATTTTAAGGTGGCAACTATTTCTCTGATGTCTACTACTTTAGTTTTATTCCCGATCCAAGTGTTTCTTTTTCTATCTTGTAAAGTAACATGTAGCATTTGCCTCTCCATTGCAGGTTGTGCTTTCATTAACTTGTCCATATTTTTCTTTCTAAGAACCCATGTCTGCGCTGCATAAGACATAACGGGCGGAACGCACTGATCAAAAACCCTAGTTTTCATATATTGAGGAACTGACTTATTCTTTAATATATGACTTAGCCAAAAGGCAGCCCAACCCAGTTTGGTTCTTCTCCTTACTTCGGCTTCTTGATTTTTCTTGGTAAGTTTTATTACTTGACCTAGATATACATATTTATCTACTTGCTCCACTGTCGTTTCATTCACTCTAATGTCTAGTATGTGATTGGTGTTCGTCACCACCTTTGTCTTTGATATGTTTATTCGCAGACCTACTTTATTTGATGCTTGATTAAGTTCTTGTATCTTTCTTTGCAAATCTTCTTTATTTTCGGCAATAAGTATTAAGTCGTCTGCGTATTTAAGATGGTTGAGATATTCTCCGTTTATATTTATACCCTTTCCCTCCCAATTTAACCGTTTCAACGTTTCTTCCAAGGTGTTGATGAAGAGCTTAGGCGAAGTCGTGTCTCCCTGTATAACCACCTTTAACCGGTATGGGATCTGTCTCGGCTTGTTGCATTCGAACTGTTATAGATGATTCCTTATATATATTATGAATCAGGGTTGTATAGCGATGGTCCACATTGCCATTCCATAATCCTTCCTCCACTGCCCACGTTTCAATTGTGTCGAAAGTCTTCTCGTAATCTATGAATGCAATATGGTATATGATATTATGTGGCTTTTTCTATCAGAGTTCTAACTATTAATATATGATCACAACTACCAAAACCCTTACGAAACCCTGCCTGCTCCTGAGATTGATATAACTCTAGTTTGTTGTTAATCCTTTTTGCTATTATACTGGTTAGGAGTTTATACATTTGGGAAAGCAGTGTAATAGGCCGATAGTTTGTGAAGTTTAATCTGTCTCCCTTCTTAAAGAATAGTACAGTTATCGCGCTTCTCCACGTGACAGGTATCATTCCTTCTTCTAGGCGATTATTTAATAAAAAATTTTGAGTATTAAATACTTCCTCACCTCCTTCTAATAGCATTTCTCGTAGGGTGCTTTCTATTTCTTCTTTAGTTATTTCTGGTATTCCTTCTGAATTAACGTTTACCACTTTCTTCTTCAGTTTCTTTTTAGTTGTTTCCGGAACCTGCGTCTGTGATTCATATAAGTTTTTATAGAACTCTTCTATTCGTCTATTAATTTTCGGTTTGCCTCTAACCTCTTCACCGTGATCATTTTTTAAAGCTATTATTTGTGCTCTGCCCAATGTAGGTCTAAGAACCTTAATGTTTTTGTCATTTTCTATAACCTCTGTTACCAGTTTTTCTTTTTTTAACTTCAAATTGTGTTTAATAGTTCTTAGAATTAGCTTATTTAATTCTGCGTACTCCACGGATGTTTGTTTACCTTGTTGTATTAGATCTCGTCTGTTTTTTAACATTTCTTTTGTGTCGTTTATAATAGGGTCTTCTTTCTTTACTTGTTTATTCGGTAATTTTCCATTAGCTTCTGATATCGCTGCAGTGAGGATGTCGTTCAATTCGTCAATTGTTTTGTTCTTACAGTCTCCTTTTGCTCGCAATTTCTCCTCAATTTCATTTTGGTAGGCCTCTTTATCATCTCTTATTGTCTGCCAATTAACTACGCATTTATTAGTTTTTATCCATCTATTTCGATTGACTTTCCCATTAATTTCTATCTTAGCCCAGACTAGCCTGCGATCACTACCTACTGAGAATTTATTTAAAACATTTACATCTTCAACTATTTTCTTAGTTGTTGTCAGGATATAATTGACTTCGTTTTTGACGGTTCCGTTAGGGCTGGTCCAGGTGCACTTCCTTTGCGGCTTTTTTTCGTAGAACGTACTGTAGTGCGCGTGCACTATTTTTATCAGGTCGCTTGGGTGTTGTTATTTTATTTACTTAGTTACCATTTTCTCTGTTTTGTATTCACACAAAATAAATTAGTCTCTCCAAATTAACAGTTTAATTCGAAGAAGTTTGGTGTTAGGGCTTACTAAAGGGCCCTAGCACCATATTTGGTGACCCCGACGTGAACATCATGTTATCATGTCTTCATGTTGCGTGAAAATGGCTGTATTATCGATATACATTGCAAGCTTGCAGTCATACATGTAGATAGTGAAGAGGATCGATCCTGGTACTGAACCCTATAACACCCCCAAACGAGTGTGTCACTTTCTTGATTTAGAATTGTTAATTCTAACCACGAATGTTCTGTTACTGTTGAACGAGCGACTCCTAATTAAGTAGGACGGTATGTTCTACGTCGGCATTTTTCTCAAAACCCATACCCTATCGAATGCTTGTTGTACATCTAGAAAAGCGATTGTTATGTGATGTTTGGCTTTATATCCGGATCTTCTTCTTTCTGTAGTTCTTAATAATTCTTGTGGTGTAGAGTATGCATTTCTAAATCCAAACTGACGAGAAGGTAGTATGTAGTAGTATTTTCGGTTTAACTGGAACTGATTCTTAAGTATTTAGGATATCGTTAGATTACATTGGTTTTATTACCTATTGCATATGTGCTCCGGTATTCGAAACAAGTACTTACTGCTTCTCAATCGAATATTTCAATTGCTTGGTAGTTTATTATGGTTTTATAAATACTTGTTAATCTTAACCACAGGTAGAGGTCTTTTAGGCTCTCCATTGGTCGGTCATTATTTTAGGTGCCATCTTACAGCTGTTTCCATTGCTTAAGCAGGTGGGGGGCTATTTATTTTTTGTAAAATCCAGAAATATTATTATTTTGGGCCTCCAACGTATGTTTGAAAATACGTAATAAAACCCGTCGAACCCAGACGTATTCCTTTTTCGAAAGCGTCTCGTTCATCACATTAGCTTTTCGCAATTAACAGAGCAACAGGTCTATCATCCGTTTCTGGCTAGGATATTTAAAAAAAATGTATGGTTTGTTTCACCTCAAGGCGCATAGAAAGACCTTCCTGCTTCTACTTTTACTGCAGATACATTTAATTAAAATCTGAAGCTGGAGATGTTAAGGAAGTACTATACAATAGAATTTTCAGAATGTAAATTCAGATTCTTGATTTCATAGTGATTATATTAGTGTATTCGAGAAGGTTATAAAACGTGTACTGCTATCAGCAGAGACCCCAACATTAAGAACTATATGTTTACTGCATTACTTTCTGACCTTCATTTATGAATTATTCTCTTCAGACTACATTACATGTCATTTTCAATCGCAAGTACATGCTTATCAGGAAAATAAATCCCGGTTAGTATTTTTTCCTTTTTAAATGCAAACGGATTTCTTCCATATCGACCTTCCTTTAATTATTGATTCAGGCAGAATAGATTTTCAATATAGACGATTGTTGCATTCTGAAACAACTTTAACCTTCTACGTCTTCCATTTTCTGAATATTGTTTTATATTCATTATTGATATGGTTTTCCCATTTAACCAATGTTAATACTTCTGGTACATATGTGTTTATTTTCATATCTACTTTTCTTCTTTGGGTGTTTTGCGTCTTACTAAACCCAGCGACCTCCTCCTCTACGCCTGTACTTGAAACACCACCATTATTTCCCATTGGGTCGATAATCGTATTTGATTTTCCAGGATGAGCGTCTCTAGCATTTGCCCTTCGTTTTCTTATAATCTTGTGACTCTCATCTCTCATTCTTTTAACCAGAAACATTTTAGTAAATTCTTAATCACTCGGCGTTTTCTTCTCAAAATTAAATGTTCTTTATTCTTGTCAATGTGATTATATACCTTGTATGAATATTTAGCGATAGCTGTATGTAGTAAAATAATTTTCTGTTAATAACTAACGCTTTTATATACTCTTCTCAAGACGAAAACGTTCTTTTCTGTATTCGTCATTGTTGTTATTAAACGTCTGAGCATTAACGTGGATAAGTGGATACTGTTACATCAAAGAACTTAATAAAATATTTTTTGCAAATTTTTGTTACGGCAATATTTGACATTATTAAGTGAACAATGGCAATTGACTATACTTACTGATTGGCAAGCATAAATCCTCTAAGCTCATAGAACCAACCTATAAGGAAACTGGCTAGTATTGAACCAAAAAGGAAAATAATTGTGACAATGAGTCCAAATATAGGTCGCTTCTTTAATGGAATAAGGATTAGTGGAGATAGAAGAAATAGTTGTGTATCCACTGAAAGATACCATGATTGATTGATACACTAAAATAATAAAAGCATTAGCAAAAATGTTTATTTGAGTAACGTAGAAAGCATATACCGAAATTTCTGGATTGACATAGTTCTGTACGTATAGTAGGGTAGTCCACCAATACTCTTTGCATCCTGCAGTTACTAGTCCTTCAAACATGTTCCATAATGGTCCAGATCCCAGATGTTTAAGCACCGTCATGTAAATTAAAATAATTACCGCTATCATTGGTGTTAATCTAGAACAAAAATATTTTCAGGACTGAATTATTTATATACAAATAATTTATTGAAGAACAACGCCGGTTATGGATAATAAAGATAGTTTTTATTAGACAGTAGTCACATTCTTAGAATATATTACTGTAGTATATCCCCTACCTTATTTAATACGTTCAGCAAACAAAGAAAGAAATTGCTGAAAATAATGTATTAAAATTAATAAAGGTACTTCAAAATTATCTCCACGGCTATATGAGACTCCCAGGGTAAATGCTGTATTAAGAACTCAATACAATTTTGTTTAATTTAGAAGAAATAATGAATGTACGGAGAACACTATAAAGGAAGTCTTAATTTAAAGAAATCCATATCATGAATGCCCTTTGATTTTACAAAATTTCTGAACTACAATCTAACGATGTAAATTGCACGGCACTATTGAATTTTCACTTTTGTTGTCAAACTTAACTTTCAAATGTCACCCAGCTTTTTCGTCGTCACAAAGCAGGTCCACCGACTTCTTTCTTCTAAGAATACCACCAACCAGGCCTAAAACATTTCTTCCAGCTGTACGAAGTTGTACTAACCAACTACCCGGCTCCGCCCAGTACTTATTCCGCTATTGCCTTCCTACCCTAACTAGCAAACCTTTCATTTTACTTCTGCACTTTCCAACTCTTCCAGAATATTAATCGCAGTTATGAACCCACAAGTAATTGCTGTTGTTTAAAAACAAATTTAAACTCATCCACTATTCCTTTGACAATTTATTTACCAACTCACAAAGGAAATACTTCTACAATATTCTAAGTTGTAAATCTCATGAAATAACTATTTAATTTCCAGACTTTTTATACGAAGTACATTCAAACACCTTTCAGTTTTTCTAATATTTTTCGTAACTAATCAATAAAAATAAAATAAAATAAATTTTTATTTTTCCCTATACCAATCGCGTTCAAAATTTTTAAAACACAACCTCCTATCTATAAATAAAGTCGCGGAAAGCCTGTTTAAACTTGTCGCGAGGAAGTGGGTTTAGTTCGGCGGTAACATTCCGTTAAATGTCTTCAACGTCGTCAAAACGCCTTCCCTTGAGGGTAAATTTCAGCTGAGGAGACAGCATGAAGTCCGCTGGAGACAGATCCGGCGAATAGCAAGGATGTTCTAAGACTGGGACATTTCTTGTCGCCAAAAACGTCTTCACAATCAAATCAGAATGCACAGGGGAGGTGTCGTGTAAAAGGTACCACTTGCCGGAGGCTGCTAAATGCGGTCGCACACGTCGAATGCGTTTTTGTGAAGGCGTCATGACACCCTTGTAGTACAGGCTAGTGACGGTGACACCCGGTGGCACAAATTCTTTGTAAATGTTGCCTTGACTGTCGAAGAAACTGATCAGCATGGTCTTCACTTTCGATTTTTGGAGACGGAATTTCTTTGGCCTGGCAGACGACTTCGATCGCCATTTCATGCTTTGTCGCTTGCTTTCTGGATCCTACTGGAAGCACCACGACTCGTCACCAGTAACAATCCAGAACATTTGGGTCACTGTTGGCTGTTGCAATGAAGTCGCGGGAGGTGTCCATTCGATGCGCGTTTTGCTTAGCGGTCAAATTGTGCGGGACAAATTTGGCACAGACCTTCCTTTTCTTCAAATCCTTCTCCAAAATGGTTCTAATGGTCTCACGGCTAATACTCAGCTAATGCTTCATCATTCTCAGTATCAGTGGTCGATCAGCCGCCACAAGCTGTCGAACTTTTTCGATCGTTACGGAGTTTCTCGTTATGATTGGAAGACCCGGCTCCTGATCATCGTAAAGCCCCTGCCGACCTTGACGAAATCTGGCAAACCACTCGAAACCGCGAGTACGGGACATGGCCTCATCGCCGTACACAGTTATCAACATCTCGAATGTCTCCGTGGCCATTTTCCCCAATTTGAAAAAACTTAATGTTCGCTCTCTGCTCCATGCTTGACTCGTGTCGCATTGGCAGCTGCACTAACTTGTTCATTCGCATGCATAGCCTACCACGCAACTTCTGACAGGATGCCGTTTTAGCTATGGCAATTTTGTAAAATAAGTATCAGAATATTTGTACTAGTAATCTAAAGAAATCAAGTAGGCATTGAAACAAATGTTTAGCAAAAAAATGTGTCAGACAAAGAATACTCTGGACTCGTTCACTTTAAAGTTATTTAAAAATTGTGACAATGTGACTTGCCAAGCTATTCTTCTGTACTCTTTATTTTATTTACAAAATTCTCTTATGCTGTGGAAAATAAATAATACTCGCAAGGTAAAATGGAAGTTTAATTAGTAACAAACATCAAAATTCGGTAAAAAAATAATTATAACAGATGTTCAAAATTTCCTCCGTGGTTCCTTATACACAGTCGGGCTCTGGAGTAAACACCTTTATTTGCATTTTCGATCATCTGTGGTCTAATTGCTTCACAGGCTTCCCTGATTCTTTGTTTGAGGTCGTCAACATTTTGCGGAGTATCTGAATAGACTTTATCTTTAATGTAACCCCATATGAAAAAATCCAATGGGGTAATATCCGGAGACCGAGCTGACCACAAGATTGGTCCATGGGTTCCTATCCACTTTTGGGGATAGTTTTCATTCAAGTAATTTCTACTAATTAAAGCATTATGGGCAGGAGCACCATCTTGTTGAAAATATTTAAAGTTTAACCTATCTTCTAACGGCAATTCTTCGATATATTCAAACAAGTTATTCTGTAGAAAGGTAAGGTATCTTGCTGCAGTTAATTTATAATTATAAAAATAAGTTCCAATTAGTTTGGATCCCAATACACCCAACCAAACTTTTACTGAAAA
>JABXWE010027563.1:0-10369 GCA_014611495.1 Limonius californicus | reverse complement strand
CGCCTTTGATGCGGAAGGAAAATTTGATACCATCGTTAAAATAATGAAATTAAAATAATGCACTGAATTACATGCGAATTTCTTTCTGTGTTTATCTTGGTGGTTGGGTGGGCACGTGCCCTTGTGCCCTTTAGTACAAGCCGCCACTGCATTATATACAGGAGAAGGCATAATAAAGGTGAGTTCGATTCCCGTAAGCTGCTGGTTTTTTGACCCTCCTACAAGAACTTGCAATCAGCTGTAACCTGGAGGGTGGCGCCCATTAATTTCGACTTATCCTTTAAACTACTACGATAAATTTCCTTCCATTAAGCATTTCTCATGAAGCAACCCCACTCCTCTGAGTTAAGCCGAAGGCATTTCTATCTTTCCCGCTGCGGTCCGACGAAGAAGCTCGTTTGCCTGTAACATCATCTCCAAGAAATCAGCACCTCTCTGTGACGAAAGCAATATGTTGAATAAACCAGAATTTTCTTGTTCTGCATGAAAAACCAAACCGCTTTTGGAGCCAACCTTGGATGGGGCGCCATCAGTGCATATGCCAACATAGTTACTCCAGGAGAAACCTGTTGTTTCCAGATATGAGGGCAAAATATTGAATATATCTATTCTTCTGTTTATCTCAGGCAATTCTTTGCAAAGAAAAAATTTCTTGAACTCACATTCACTGACAAATCGTACAAAACGTACGTGACGTTTATTATATCAACCCTAGCGAAATAATTGAAAACACAGCATCCACCTCGGAAAGTAGTTTTGTAAAATGCCATCATTTACCTACGTTCATCACATAATCACCTGCAACTTAAAAATAATGTATATGCAACCATTTTTGTGTGAAGTACAAGTTGTTTATAAATCTTAGTTTCCTTAGCAAACGAAAAAATATAAGGGTTGAGAAGGACCACTCTAGAAAAATTAAATTACATTCAGATTTGATCTTGAAATTTTAGCTATGGCAACCTTAATTTCACCTTAAACTTACAATCTTCAACAGTATCAAATATTACATTATTAAAGTCAAAATGTTTGTTGATATAACCCTTATTTTTAGTGCAGTATAACATTTTAATAATCTTCCATTTATTTGTTTACGATCGCATGGCTATTTTCTGTTAAAATAAAATATCTATGATATTAACTCAATTTAAAGATATCTTTAGACAGTCAAAATAATTATTATGAAGTTCTATACATGCTGCACACAAATAATTCATTTGTTATTGTCAGATCTTTATTTAACTTAAATTTACATTAAGATGTTCCTAATAAATAAACATTTAAGAAGTTCCCAGTGGAACAACGTCTGGAACATTTCCTTGATGTACGTTGCCTTTTTCTGCTAACTGAGAGACTTTATTGGTGCATATTCTGGTTATAAATTGAACAAAACTATTTATAAAACCTAAAAAAGAAATACAGTAACAAAATTAAATTTGAGCCATATACAATGTAAACCAAAATGAATACCTGAACAAACATAAATTCCAGCAACAATTGAACATAGTCTTGCCAGGAACATGCCTAGGTTGTCTCTTTCTTGCCGAACAGTTACCCTTAAGGCAGACACATCGTACTTAAAAAAAATACCAGGCATTCCATGACTTCCTTTAAAATGATCAATGGGTCGACTTAATTCTTTGACACTGTATTGGTAGGTGTCTAGTGTGGTTAAGTACGTTTTAACACTTGTTGGAACCACTTCTATAAAATACTGAAATAACATCGTTCCTAAAAAAAAATTAATTTAGTGTGGTGGCATGACAGTGCAGGTAGTGTTTAGTCGGGCAGCATGTTGTTGGAGCTTAGCTTTTATCAAAGAGCATAATATAAGGTAAAGAGATGTAGCGCAATGTATTACTTGGTAACAGCAGGAAAAGCTACAAGTAGTAGATCGCCAGAATCCAGGCCCTCTCTCTAGTGAAATGTGAATTATACCTTTCCAAGAAAGGGCCTAGGATGGGAGTATTACACAATTCTTCAACATATTTCTGCTAACTCAAAGCTGTATACTTTTTTATTTTTAGGCCTGTATGCCACGGCACAGAATTTTGTTCAAATTGTTTTTACAAAATTCTGTGCACGTGTCAGACAGCAAAATTTTGTAGATTTATGTTCTAAAACATACAACATTTTGTACAAAGTCGGCATCGCATCGATGCCCAAACGAGGAATGTTTAGTGTTTGTTAACAATCACAGAGGGCAGAGAAGAATATGTGCACTCCGCGCACTTTCTCTTATCTCGCTCGCGCTCTTTATTGCTGCAACTTGTTTGCTTTGTCGTGCGTTCATGTAAAATAAATAAATAAAAGCGTTACGAACTTATGCCTAACCTAATATTATCGAATCTTTATATTGTTTGAGGCTTTCGCGGTTTCTCGAACTGTCAATATTACAATTTACTTTCGGCTTAGACCGCGTCGTCATTTTGGAACTACACCCAGTATTATCAGGTAAGGACCGACCTGTAGCTTGTCTGCCTTTACACGCATTTGCTCTAGAAGTTTGAGCAATATTTGTTCGTAGGCCCTGCCTACCTTGGAGCGGACAAGGATTTGATCTTGATGTATTTTGTTTGCCAGGATAATAATACTTAATTGGCTTATGCCTGTTAGCTGTTTGTGGGTTCACAAACAGCTAACAGGCATAAGCCGATTAAGTATTATTGTCCTGGCAAACAAAATACATCAAAGATCAAAAATCCTTGTCCCGGCCCCAAGGTTTGATTAATATAAGCAACATAGCCAGGCCCCTGTTTAGGGCAAGCCAGGGCCTACGAACAAATATGGCTCAAACTTCTAGAGCAAATGCTTGTAAAGTCAGACAAGCTACAGGTCGGGCCTTACCTGATAATGCTGGGTGTAGTTCCCAAATGACGACGCGGTCTAAGCCGAAAGTAAATTGTAATATTGACTTATCGAATCTTGTTAGAATTCTACTTTATCGACAGTCGCATGATTGTCTTGACAGTTTTCTCACAGATCTAACCGTAATTTGTAAAAAATTCTGTGCCGTGCCATATAGGCCTTAGGAATACATACTTATTCACAAGTGCAGTGATGTTTATAAGCATATCAAACATAGACGCATTTTTTTAATTTTCTAGAATTAGTTAAAGGTGTGGAACCTAACAATAATTAATATTAATATTGCTAATAAACAAAAAATAAAGAGTCATCTGATACAACATACACTGTATTTCATAAAATTTGGATAACTATTTTTTCAAATGAAATATATTAAGTCTAAGATGGCGGGCAAAATGATAAACAGTTTTGTGGACCGTTTCGACCTGGATTATCACACATAAAGATAAACAAAATCCTTTGCAGTGACGGTTTTTGAATAAGTTAGCACGGGTGGGCCCCCTCCCTGATTAAAATATTAAAATTAATCTTCTTTTCTGTATTTAAATAATAATTAAAATGAACTAACTCTACAAAAGTTTGTTTTCTATAGCTAACGTTTTAACGTTTAAATTGTCATTCATTCCGCGGTTTTCGCCGCAAAGTTCGCGATCGCCTTACGCATTTAAATCGGCAGGCGTGAAGGTGGCATCTATTCGGCCCCACGATTCTCGATTTACGATTCGGCAAACATCGCCTGACCGTACGTATATTATGATTATTGTGTAACGAAATTTCCGGGGAGCAACCGTTTCAGGATTTAGTAATTAAATGCCAGGTCGCTTTAGTTCCTGAAAGAGGCGTCTGCAGCAGTGTTAGCGGAGTTCCAAGTTGTTTTCCCCCACGCACCTTGAATAGCCCCGCTTATTGTGCCGAGAAATTTACCGGCTATAAGAATAACCACGCCATCCGCATAGCCTTGAGTGTAAAACCCTTGCTCGTTGAGCCGCCGGAGGAGTCCATCAACCACGAGGCACCACAGAAGCAGCGAGAGAACGCCTCCCTGTGGGCACCCGCGGACGCCGGATACTCCCACGGAGTCCCCTCTGAGCGTGGCTTTGATGTTTCTGTGTTTGAGCATGAAATCGATCCATCTAGCTATGGTGGGTTCGATTCCACGCTCTAAGACAGCGGTACGTATGGATTCGAAGGTCATTCGGTCAGACGCTCCTTTGATGTCCAGAAATGTATTAAGAGTGTACTCTCCATGAGTTAGCACCTTTTCGACCTTGTGGATGATTTGGTGAAGGGCCGCCCACAGCCAGCTTTTGGAATAGCCCCCAAACACGTGAATCACGAGATCTGGAATCACGCAAATGCGTAATTTCAGCATTCTTGAACCTCCAGACTCACACCCAGACAGGCCAGAGCCTTCATCAAGAACCCTTCGCCTAAATCGGTAGACTATATTCTGAATCTAAGCAGAAGACAAATCAGGATAATAACGGGCCTCCTTACAGGCTACGGATATCTGAACAGTCATCTCCACACTATATGGATTGTGTTAAACAACCAGTGTAGGAAATATCAAGAGCAAGAGGAAACCTTTGAACATGTCCTCTGCAAATGTATGGCCTTAGCGGCCTTAAGACGCAAACACCTTGGCTCTCCTTTTCTTGGACCAAGAGACATTCAAGATACGCCTTTGAACAGGATCCTGTCATTCACCGAAGTCACGTACCTGTTCAGGGAGTGAGGTCTTTTGTAACCCCAAGGGAGCACAAAGGGCCCTGGTGGCCTAAGTGCAGGAGCCTGCTCTGACCTATAGAAATCATCATCATCATCCCCCACGCACCCATCATCGCGTTCGATCGCGCTCCGGAGGAGACGCGTAGAGAAAGGGAACCCAGTATATATCCAGGATCGCAGTCCAAATGTACTAACTTGGAGTCCGAGACTTCAGCAAAGAAGTCAGCCCAGAACTTGGAGTCCACCTCCGCCAGAGATAGAAGCAAGCCGAAATTTGAATTACCACTCCACCAGAGAAGGAAGCAAGCTGAACTTAAGCCGCCGAAATATTCGCAGTCCGTAAGAATATTCCAGTCCGTTGGAGAATTCCATAAAATCCGCGTACCCGTACGGTGTCGCATTTATTCATTTTGTGGAACACTTCGCCGTTGGGGTTACCTTAATTGATATACAGCAGGTTGTGCCAGTTAGTATCAATTAGGCTAACATACTAATGAAATACGAGATTGAAGGTTGTTTGGTTTTCCCAGAAGGAACACGAACTGGGTGTAAACCATCTGCGTTATTACCAAGAGTAAGTCAAAAGTTAAAATTAATTGCGGTCTTTTGTCTAGGTCTCGCTTCCGCTAAGGCGCAATATTATGTTTAGATTTTAGACATATGTTTTTCTGTAAAGTGGAGGGAATTACTCTCGCCCTTCTTTTGTTAGATTATATGGATGAGATGTATTTGTTCGAAGCAAGAAAGTTAGTTGAAAATATACAATAATACAGTCCACATCGTTGTGTTTTTTTGGACTGAAAAGTACTTCACTTCTGTATGAGAAATAGGTACTGCTCCTATTTGTAATTGCATAAAAGTAATTTATGCTGTATAGCTACTGCTGCTATAATTTTAACACTGTAAGAATTGATCGAGCTATCCAGGAAAAAACAAAGGTCTTATAAGCCGGTCAGGCCAGGTTAATTGGACCTTTGATTTTCATATTTTTTCCGCAATTGGAATTCCACAACTAATTTAACAATACGTTTTAGTCGGTCAGGCCAGATTGTACGCATTTTTAAAATTAGGCGATAAAATAATTTCAAGTACTCACCGAGTCATATTTCATTTAAAATAGTCTACGAAACATTTAAATTCATTTAGCGTCAAGGTTACGAAGCCAAGCACGCTTTCCCGGCGCTTCTGGATCTAGCGACCCGCTAGTTATTTGGATGTGCTCATTGAACCAGCGAAGGCAAGAAAACCGTAAACAACTTCAAAGGCGGGTGACAATTTAATCTTATAATTGTGTGAATACTGAAAACGACTTCGATTGCCAGGTAGCAACCATTTGGTTTGTTTATTCAGATTTACAGAGTGCGACCGTCGCACGCCGCCGGCAGCAGGAACGTAACCTGCGCAGACTATTCAACCGACCTTCGACCCAGTACCAGGGGCGTACTTACCAGGATTTTGCAGACATTATTACTTCTATTTATAACCTCAGAATGAAATATATTTTTCCTTTATTGTAACACTTAAATATAATAAATCCTGTTACAACCATTACAGTCTCTCCGCATAATATTACGAATTTCTGGCTCTGAGCTAAAACCAGGCAACCGTCCCCAAGTGGACGGACCGTTACGATTGATTATAGCGTTCAGTTAGTGGGCTGAACAGATTCGCCCGCGCTCATAGTTTTCTATTCCAAACTGCAGTTTTGTGACTAGTAAACAATGAATACTGTTAATAATGTTTGAAAGATTTTCAACACTTTCGATTGAAGGAAAACTTCATTTAAAACATTAAACATAAAATTAAACATAAATACTTCTTCTTCTTCTGTGTATGGTATTCCAGCTTTTTTTTTCAAATTTCTCACGTCGTAGTGACATATTACAAGAGATTATGAAAAGACGTTTACCAAAAGTAGCTACAACACGTTCGAATTACAATATACGCTTAAGGAGGTTTGTGACACAATCTTGGTCCAAATGAAAAAACAATTTGCTTTTAGAGGGCATTTGGAAGCAGCTGAATTGTTGAACAATAGCTCGCTTTCAAAATTCTATAAAAAATTTTCGGTGGATAATTTAGACAAAGTAGTTTTTTATCTTAATGCTCTCTAACAAGAAGTTAAAAAGCGAGTTAGAAGTTATATACACAAGATCCGACTTTAAAGAAATATCTGGCGTTATGAATGAATATTTGAAAATTTTTATTAAAAAATATGCTTGAAGAAACTTTTATGGAAACATTGAGACTTCTAAATATTATTGTAACAACACCTACGACAACCGCCGAAGCTGAACGTTGCTATTCCACATTAAAGCGTGTAAAAAGCTTTTTACGAAACACAATGCTTAACGATAGCTTGAATGCTTTGGCTACAATGGATATCAGCAGGAGTTTAGTTAACGAAATTGATAATTTTGATGAAAAAGTTGCGGACAAATTTATTTCGATGAAAATCGACGAGCAGAATTTCATTTTAAAAAT
Organism: Limonius californicus; assembly: GCA_014611495.1. NCBI lineage: Eukaryota > Metazoa > Arthropoda > Insecta > Coleoptera > Elateridae > Limonius > Limonius californicus. Next base: position 3,289 of record JABXWE010027563.1, on the reverse strand, counting down.
TAAATGTGTTTGGGTGCTGCTAAATCGATGAATAGGTATCTTATTATATTTTTGCCTTTAAAATTAAAAAGCAACCCTCCTGCTGTCGCAAATACTAAACTCCTATGTTTTGCATGTGCCATATCCAGCAACATGTACTACTAGTGTGTCACTATAATGTGACTAAATATTTCAATATATGCCTTTGCATTTGAGTTCTTTCTTAACATGATTTTCTCTGGTGAAACTACCACTGTTTCTTACACTTTGCCACTATAATCTGTAAGAACGGCGTAGTAGACAAGTTGATTTTTACCAGAATTCACATAATGCTTCTCTAAAAAATGTCTGGCACACTCTCCTTGCAAGTAGCTGTTTTTCATATAAATCAAAATACGAAAATTACCACAAAGATCTCCTCTGTCCTTGTCAAACGGAAAAAATTTAAATCAGATCCATTGTTCGATTTCGCTTCTCAATGCATACAAGTATTCTCAGAAACTATTAACAGTTGTTAACTGTTAACCTATATAATTATTACTGTCAGAGTACTGGACTGTACAAGATTTTGAAATAAAGTAAGGAACAGCTGGAAAACACAATCACCAAAACGGCTATACAATTACACATTCTTGAATAATTTTTGACAAATAACAGGTACAAGCAGTGACTGATGAGATAAACGGGCAAATAATGGTACAAATTTAGTTAATTTCAGTGTAAGAGTAGGAAATAAGGTAGAAGCACTAGAAAAGGTAATGGGACAATTTGAGGAAAACGATATAAACAACAATGGAAGAAGATTGTTAGACTTCTGCGTACTAAACAACATTCACAAATACACGAGAGTAGTGGAAGCGAGAGGTGAAAAATCAATAATAGATTATATACTAGTGGAACAAGCAAACTTCAAAAGAATAAAAGATACTACAGTAAGAAGAGGACCGGAAATTGGGAGTAACCACTTTATGGTGGCAATGGAAATACAGGAAGAACACAAGGGCAAAACCAATAGAAAAGAAGAAAGGGGAAAGAAAAGAGAAAATTAAAACGTACAAGTTACAGGAGGAATGTGTAAAAGGAAAATTCCAGGTAGAAATAAGTACAGAGTGTAAAAGACAGAAGGAGGAAGAAACAAATAACATTGAAATGGAGTGGGAAAGTTTTAAAAGAATAATAAAAACAGCAGCTAAGAACGCCTGTGGGACTACAATTAGCAAAGAACACCACAAAAAACAGATGGTGGAATCAAAATGTGAAAAACGAAGTGCCCAAAAAGAAGGAGTTATGGAAAAGATACCTACAGAAAAAGACAAACCAGAGCTACGAAGACTACAAGAAGCAGAGGAAAACAGCGAAAAAGGAAGTGCAAAAAGCAACAAAAGAATCATGGAAGGAGTTCGGAATCAAACTAGAAGAAGGCAGTAGAGGCAACCAAAAACTGTTTTTCAAAGTACTTAAAAACCTAAGGCAAAGGAAGGATAATACAGAACAAAGCATGCACATAAAAACCAAAGAAGGGAGAGATAATTACAGAAAAGCAAGCAATAATGAATAGATGGAAAGAATACTACGACGAATTACTAGGAGTAGGGGATGACAATAATCAGATACACAACTAAAATGATAAGAGGGAATAAAAATCAAAGAAAACGGAAAATGAAATAATAACAGAGGAAGAATTAAAGGAATCTATCAACAAATTGAAAATGAGAAAGCAGCAGGACACGATGGCATAACGCGGAGGAAATTAAAAATATGGGACCGATAGGACAACAATTCCTACTGAAAATATGTAGAATGGCGTGAACGAAGAAAGAGGTACCCAAGGACTGGGAAGTAGCAGTCATGGTAACTATTTTTAAAAAGGGAAACAACAAAGAATGCCAAAACGACGGGGTATTCACTATTGAATGTGCCGGGGAAGATCTATGAGAGGATTTTAGATACAAGAATAAGAAAAATAGTGGAGAAACACATAATAGACTCACAAAGTGAATTCAGAACAGGACACAGTACACAGGTACACGTATTCACAATAAAACAAATAATGGAAAAAAAAACAGATAATAAAGAAGCATACATCTGTTTTATAGACTTAGAAAAGGCATTTGACGGCGTACACAGAGAAGAAATCTGGATGAGCCTAGAAGAAAGAGAAGTAAAAAGTGAACTGTTGGAATCAGAAAAATCAATATATAAGAAAACGAGAAACGGTGTTAGAACACACAATGAAAATTCGCAGGAATTCGTCACAACATGGGGAGTAAGACAAGGAGGGATACTGAGCCCTATACTGTTCTTAGTAATTATGGACGATGTAATAAAAGAAACAAGAGAAGAAGCAAAAGGAATAACGATAGGAAACTGGAATATGAAGAAAATAGAAATAACCGAATGTGCTTTCGCAGATGATATTGCAGTATTTGCCAAAACAGTAAAAGACATTAATGAAAATATGAATAGATAGAAGATAGCACTAAACCCTATTTGTTGAGCATTGAGCTAGAACATAAACAAACGCTTGATTTACCGGATGTGTATTTATGTAATATTCCTTGCGTTTCTAAATTAACGTTCGTGCCGTCGGAATTCTTTTTTAGAAGAATTGGTGGTTCTAAAAAAAAGCCATTTTTTTTAAGGAAAGGTGTTTTATGGACTTGGAGACATCTGTATTACAAATATTGACGTAAAAGCAATCCGCTGTTAGGTAGTCCAATGCGTGGTTGACAAATAGGTGCATCATGTTAACATGGATTGACGGCAGCGGGTTGAACATTTAAAATTTATTTTTTTTTAATATTCCATATAAAGTCGACCTATTAAAACTCGGCAATTGATCATCATTGTTAACGACCGTCAAAATTTTATTTATGATTGGTATTTCGTTTCGAATAAAAACCTACACAGAAATTTACCAAGCTCAGAAATGCAAGTTTAGGAATAAGTTTCACATATTGTACAGAAAAATTACAATTTATTTAAAAATAGCAGGTACCTTCTTACGAATTGCAAAGAGAACAGCATCATCAATTTTGTTGTTCGGTAAGCTCTCGAATAGTCAATCGCCTGTTTGAACGGACCGTTTTTGTCACTTTTTGCACGTTTTCATCTGTTTTTTAGGTCGAAGGACGTCCTGACCGTTTCTCGTCTTCAACCGACTCATTTCCGCTTTTAAATCGCTTATACCACTTGTAAACAGTCTTCAGAGTCACCACATTATCGCCATACACTGATTTTAACATTTCATGAGCTTCTTTAGCACTTTTTTGCAACTTAAAACAAAACTTAATGTCCACGCGTTGTTCAA
>JABXWE010027562.1:0-25423 GCA_014611495.1 Limonius californicus | reverse complement strand
ATTTAAGGACAGATGGGTAGACTTGGTCTACAAAAACATTGAATTATATTTTTTCTATTTATTATTATTATGGATATTATAATACCACTTCGCCTATTATTTTACCAGCGAACAGCAGTGTTATAAACATTTGGATCGATCATTACAAAGAAAAGAAAAGATTAAAAAACGCCGATCTAGATCATTTGCAGTTTGCTTAAAGCAATGTTGAATACAAAGGCCTACGTTGATAGGTGGTTAGTTGACCTTATCATCAACTATTTAAAGTACTTAAAATTACTTTAATAAAGACTTAATTAATTGAATTTATGAAAAGACATTTTAAACAAACAGTTTCATTATTCTAAATCACGAAATTTATGAAGAGACTTTAACACTTTGAAATGTTCTAGACAATTACGTTACTTAAATTATGAATTTCATTACTTTTTCATGTAGCTTTCCAAGCAAACACGGAAGAATTTACCTAACTTCTCGAATAACAAAAGGTATTCAGAAAACTTGGTCGAAACAATATTAAAAGCATAAACTTAAATGTTTTGTAGGTAGCTAACTGATCAATGAGCAGTTTAAATCAAGTACCTTGAGTTATTTTAAGAGACAAATCTGTTTTTTGAGAAGGTAATTGACAAAATGTTATATTATCTTTAAATTACGAATTTCAGGACTCTTTCTGCATAACATGCAAGCATTTCAGGTAACAAATAAATGGAAGATATGGAGCTACATAAACATTCGTTAGATTTCTCTTGAACGAAAGGCATACAAGTGGTTGTTTGAAAATAAATACTTAAAATATTTATCTTCATCATGCTGATGACCCAAATTTGGTTTGTGAAATAATCTTGAAAAGTAAACTTAGGTTCAATGTTTGATAAGTATCAAGAAATCCAAAAAAGCTGATCCTCAGCGGGTTGTGGAATGAAAAGTCACGTCTGTACTAGACCAAAGGAATGTTTATGATGTCAGATAAATTAGTTATCTTTTTTTTTGACACGAAGCTGACAGATTGTTAAAATGATTTTTAATACATTTCAAAGAGCTTCATTATTGAATCTTACTTTCGGAACGGCTTTCAAGTTGATGGAAAATGGACCTATTCGATTCCTCCTTGTTTTGTGGAATTCCGAGAGAGGTATTCCAATGAAATTATTACATACCGAAAATTTTATGCTTTGGTTAAGAATTTAGCCAGCAATTTTCGAGGAACTGGAAGTGTTGGAAGGAAAGAAGGGTCTGGTAGGCCAAAGAAGATAGTATCTGCTTTAATTGAAACTGTAAGACAACGAATTGACGAGGCGCCAAAAACACCAATTAGACATTTATGCCAGCAAGTTGATGATTTAAGTTACGATACATGCCACAGAATATTAAGACACGGTTTGCATCTGCATCCTTACGAATTTATTTCTGTTCAGGAGTTCTTAGAACTGGATTATCCAAAAAGAGTTCAGTTTTGTCGTTGGTTTTTGGATAAACTCAATGATGAGCAGTTAAATTGAACCTCTATTTACCGACGAAGCCTGGTTTTACCTTAGTGGGTATGTTAATTCCCAGAATATGCGGATTTGGAGTAGCGAGAATCCACACGTTACAATTAAAGCTCCCCTTCATCCACAGAAAATAGGAGTCTGGGTTGGAATGAGTCGTCGTAGGTTAGTTAGGCCAATATTTTTCGTAGGCACGCTAACTGCAGCAAGGTACAGGAACGAATTATTGCAACCTTTCTCAAACGAACTTCACGATGATGAGCTACGGGATGGTTTTCTGCAACAGGATGGCGCAACAGCTCATGCAGCTGCAGATACAATTAATTTTTTACGCGAATATTTTGATGACCGAATCATTAATAGCAATACTGCAACACCCTAGCCCCCTCGCTCTTGTGATATTACTGTTTTGGACCTTTTTCTGTGGCCCTATTTGAAAAACACCATTTTTAAAACTCCAGTTAATGATTTAAATGAACTGAAACTTAGAATTGAAGAAAACTGTCAAGAAATTAACAACTCACCTCAATTATTACAAAATATTTTTGAAGGTATGAGAAGACGAGTTCAGAAATGTTGGAGGAAGAAGGCAGACATTTTCAACATTTGTTGTGATCATTACATTAATTCAGGTTTATTCATTTCTTTTACTGTTCCTCAATAAAAGATTTCTGCTCCTAAAAATGACGTTTCATTATTATTTAATTCCAGCTAACACAACGTAACCTGAAATTCCTTTTGTCTAGAAAAGACGTGACTTTTCATTCCACAGCCCGCTGGGCATCAGCTTTTTGTGGATCTCTTGATAGTTAGTCGATCTTGCAAAAGATCTAAACGTTCCTTAAATATTTTGAAAATAGCTATATAAATGAATTAGTGAAAGACTTTAATTATTCAGAAGGCCAATACACTATCATTGAATAAGGATTTTAGGATTATTAACATGCAATTTTTGAAAGGAACTCGTTAAGAGATTTAGGTTTTTCGCATTTCAGTATTTTTCAAATATTGGACGATGTACAGGAACATAAACTTTTGGTAGATTCCCTTATTCAACCGGATTAATTGCATGTTTCACATGAAAAAATGTAAACCATTAAATGTTTATGAATACTTTCTTAATCTGTACACATTACAACTAGGCACTATTAATACGGTCTACACATTAAAATATTTCAATATCCTGAAAATGTGGATCCTACCAATATTTCTCTGTAGCTTCTGAACAAGGAACGCATAAGACGTTCGCATTGACAGATTTTTCAAAGTATTTAAACTTCCAAATAGTTGAAGGTAAAAAGCAAGGTAACATTTTTAGATAATAGAACATTCCTAGAAAAAAAAATCCGCGAAAGAAGTTTTTTTGTTCAAATATTTTTCCATAACCTTCGAAAGATTAACTTCAAGTAATGATTTGGTTTACGAAACAATAGTAAAGATAAAATTTGGTTAAAATGTTAGAAAACTGTGGTCAATTAAACTTGTAATAAATGTTTTAAAGGCCATTAAAATATTTTGAGATCGAAATTTCACCAATGTGCTAATAGTTAGACGACTTTTTATGTTAGAAGTTCTGTAAACAGTTAGATCATCTTTAAATAAAATATTTAAGATTAGTTTTGTTTCGTTTTTTAATAAAAACTCAGTAAAACTCAAGAAAATCGTATATTTAAAATGGGCATAAATCACACATGAGCGCCACCATTTGCAGGCCTTAATTTTGGAATATCTACTAGATTATAAATAGTTATATAAAGATTCAAGGACTTTTCTGAAAATATTTTCTAACATAGATTTAATTTTCTTGTTAACATATTTCTTGTCGCAATACAGTGCGCGCCAAAAGAATGGAATATGCGAAAAAAACTGCAACAAATGATTTTTTGTAAAAATCCTGAAACACGTCGATTATATTTTAAAAAAATGCACATTTGTATGTCAAAATCCTTTGCACACGTTCATTTGTTCTTTTGTAATGACTACATCATTTTTTTTGTAAATGGCTACCCCTAACTTTTTCCATGATTTGGTTAGATCTTTAAATTGTCTAAATGACAATATAAACATTTTGACACCTTATATACAAAATGAGCGATAAAAAATCATCAAATGTTAAGAAACACTTTTATTAGAATGCAAGAAGAAACTGAAACTCTAATGAATAGCCACAATAAACAATAACAAATAAACGACAACATTAATCAAGGATTTTGAAATGGCCAAACAACTTCAGGCAGCAATGTAAATGCTCAAAATTCCATCCATTCACGTCTTGGCATTATGCAAGTCCAACCACAAATTCTCTTGTAACGAAGTATTCAGTGCGCTGTATAAATAGTTTAAATTATTTTGTGACCGCGTAGTGCAACATAAAGGCGCTGGTGGCGCTGGCATTCAGGATTGGTAGCCGTCTCCCACCTTCTTTCTATTATCAGTAGGTCTCCCCGCCAACATAAAAATTATTAACAACATTTTAGAATGGGAATGGAAGGTATAAAGGCGAACCCCAGCTCCCAAAACGGGCAACTTGAGTTCGAGATCCAGTCAAGGAGGAACTTCAACCTAGATCAAGTCAGACGCCGTTTAAATTGGTTATAGGACACATAAACACGCGACACATAGTCATAGGCCATTTAATCACGGGCAGTTAAACACGCCGACACTTAATCACATGGGCATTTAAACACATAGACATTTAAACACCGAGGCACATAATCACAAGGACATATAACCACATAGTCACATTGTGTTTGAAGTGAATTATTATCTTATATTTATACGAAAAAAGTTATAAGCATATTTTAGTTGATTGAAAACACGGTAATATATCACACAAAATTCGTTTCCGCAGAAGAAAAAGTACAGAGATCTTAACAACAGAGTAAAGCGAATAGTTGTAAGCTACGATCCGGCTAATAAAATTCTATATTTGAGAACCTTTGCTTACGTATTTTAATTTTTCTGTATATGTATTGTAATTTTAATTTTAATTTTGTATTATATATATATATATGTTATATATTATGTCGAACGTCGATTCTGGCTTGGGTTCGAAACCCAGGCAGAACTACGCAGATTTATAAAAATCTAGTCTGCAACCCACCACACACAATTTCCCAATTCGGCTGGCAACCGTGGGATCTTAATGCTAAAAACCTTCTCTGGAATTTCTGTCGTTCGGATTCGACGTTAAACTGTAGGACTCCCGTGTTTCTACCTTAGCGCTGAGGAGAAACACGTGGCAGAGAAGAGACCGATGCCCAGCAGTGGGATGGAAAGGCTGTTGATGTATTATGTATATAATTATTATTTATACTCATTAATCGTAATACAGCTCCATTTGCCATAATTTTTTTTATTTTGGTTTCACTGCAGTCATATAGGAATTCAAACACAATGATTTTATACGCCAGTGGTACTATGTGTTTATATGTCCCTGTGATTATGTGCCTCAGTGTTTAAATGTCTATGTGTTTAAATGTCCGTGTGATTAAGTGTCGGCGTGTTTAACTGTCCGTGATTAAATGACCTATGATTATGTGTCGCGTGTTTATGTGTCCGGACTCGGTTTAAATTACCTGTTACCAAAAATCCAGTCCAGTTAAAATACCTGTTCCAGTTAAAGTATCGATTTTTAATCCTAGTCAACTACAGTTTGTTTGTAAAGTCAAGCACGCCCGTGTAACATTCGTTCGCTCAGTTGCTTAGGGGTCATATTGCCCTTTTTCAATTCGAGCTACGAATTGTTGTCGGCGAAGTGTGGAAATATAGCACGCGTAAATCACTTAGGTTATTTTCCCTGTGAAATTACGCTGAATATAGGACCAGTCAAAAAGTTTAGTTTGAAATAGAAACTTGGGTCATATCCCTACTTTTTATTGCTTACTTAAACTTCAGGGAAGATTATTAAAGGTATAATTCGTTTTCTCAATAGCTTAGGGGTTGTTTTCCCCTTTTCAACGGAGCTAGCGAATTTATACGTAGGGTTTTGTAGCCTTAAGCTTTCAACAGAAAAAGAATCCCTGTTAATATTCGATTCAGCCCTATCACTAATCCTACGTTAAATCCCATATTTTTTTTAAATTTATTACAGTGGTACGAAGAGTAACTAAGGGAGTGTATTAGCTAAAATAGGCTTACCTAATTACACTCATTTGTTGGCCCCAGTCGAGTGACCTGCAGGTGGACGTAACCGAAAACTTCCAGGTTATCATTCGTAAGTTGAATTTATTCACTCCAAAACACCGAGATTCGGGCCGTAGGCGACCGATAGCAGAGGGAGTGCAGCTCGCTTGAATCAGCAACAATTGCCCGAACATGTAAATTTCAATTACACAAAAGCTGCTAATTAGTTTATTTCAGGAACACCGGATGTGTAAAACTAACCTAGTTGATTTGCACGTGCTGTCGTAAAATTTGTATTCCCTAGATCTTGTTTGCATGCAATTTGGGTTGCATACCACGTGGGGCCCATAAACTCCGTTATTTGGTTATTAATGTAATTGTACTAATATAGTATTAATATTTATATTATATTCAGCCTGTTGTATAGGTAAATAAGGTATTAAGTTTGGTAAGAAAATTATGTTAAACTTTAAGATTCATTTTATTTAATTGTAAATAATCCATATTCATTACTCTCAGTAATAAATAAGTACATTCTATATTGTGTGTGTATATCTGCATGTAATTAACTAATGCAAATATAAATAATAAATTGTTTAATCCACTACCTTTATATAGTTTCTTTAGTCTTAAACACGAACACTGGACATGAGCTATCCAGAGCATTCCAACCCCTAGATAAAAAGGTTGGACTGTCACACTCTTAAGATATTGTGGATGACAACTTCAGCAATTCTTTGAATTTCCTGTCTTACACGATTTTTTAGAATTAGACTTTGTGTGGCCTAGCAGGATAGACTTCTGACTTTAAATAGCCCCATAAAAAATAACCGAGGGGAAAGATCGGAAGACCTAGCCGGCCACTCTATCTATCCTCATCTACATACAAGTGGAGGTGACTTTGTATCTCGTATCAGAACTATATACACAAATTTGTTTTTTGAGAAATCGTTCCTCTTTAGGAAACTGTATTATAGACTTCCCCCTCATCACAAATATGCCTTTATATACGCTCCAGGACATCGGGGTAACCCTTATTCATGACCCGCAGGTGACAGATACATAGCTTCAGTGAAATGTGAAATCGCAGTGACAAACCTCATAATAGAATCGGGAACGTTTTTGATGATACTGGAAGCACCAATTATTCGATCCAGCAAATCATCTCTAGTGTTTGACTTTACCGCACACACCAAGGACTTCATAGGGCCCCAGAGATAGCAATGTAGCGGCGTTAGATCCGGTTGACCTGGGTGGGCAAATAGCGGGACCCTGTCGTCCTATCCAACGATTTTCAAAGTTTTCGCTTAGAAATGCAGTTACCGCCCTGCCAGAATGTGGAGGTGCTCCATCTTGCAGTATCCACATATCTGCTCTGATATTTGTAGGTACATCTTGTAACAAGTTAATCTTGCAGAAAGCGGAGGTAATGTGCTGCGTTCAAACGACCTTCAAATACATATGGCTCTATCATTTTGTTCCTGCTGATACCACACCAGACATTAATAGAAAAACGGTGCTGGAAATGTGTCTTCGTGGATTTTCTAGTTCCCAAACACGTGAATTTCTTGCGTTTGTTATTCCATCTAGGTTGAACGAGGCCTTATCCCTAAAAAGAATTTTTGTGTGCAACCGCTGATTTTCCAATAACCAATGGCAGAACTGTTCACGTACAAGGTAATCATTTGGTAAAACAGCCTGTGCTGATACGGATATAAGCCAAAATCGTGAATGGTTCTCCATATTTGCGTTCGGTTAGTACCGATTTGCTTAACTAGCCGTCTAACGCTAGTAGTGGGACTTCTTCGAATTCTATTGAGAATACTTTCCTCTAAATCAACGTTTCCCCTCAGTGGTCGTTCACGTATTGATTGTGGTACTTTACCAGTTTCTCTACTAGTACGATGCACATTGCTGAAAACTCGGCTATCTGGTAATCTGCGACCAGGAAATCGGCGACGATATTCTTGAACTGCTGCACATGCATTTCCGTGGCAAAGTCCGTAAATGTAACGCATATCGTCATATTCTCCATTAGAAACCGTTGCCATACGTTTCATGATAGATAATAAACACAACACTTAGTGACATTTGGTTTCAAAGCCCTCCAATGCATCTTATGTTTTTGATCTTTGAGTGTAACGGTAACATTCATATATGAATAACTTTCTAATGTTTAATTTTAGGCCATATGTTTATTGGCAGTCTTCAACTTATAAAGAGGCCAGGAACACGTACGTATCCTATTGCGGGGCACCCTGTATATATCTGCCAACAGATAACTTTTGTTAACAATTTGCCAAAGATCATACCTGGTGCCACAGAACTGGGTACTTTTCCTCTACGAAAATATGGGTCCGGAAGTCCGTAGAAAGACTTGAGAAGAGCACTGTCTTGGATATTAAGGTTTGAATTGAAACATTTTGTGAGTACATAATTTGTTGTATTTAAAATATTTGTTACATAACCGGGCACTGCGATCGTCGGTCATACGGTATTCGCAGTCCAGCACAATCCGCGCTGGTCAGTACTCGGATAGGTGGATCAACATAGTGGCATATACAACCAGTCGTACATCGAAGGGCACGTAAAACCGTCGATCCCGGTTGTCATATGAATATCTTTGACAATTGTAATCGTAAACCATTTAGTGGAACTTCTCTTCTTTGTTTGACGGGTTAGGCTAGCCTCTTGCCCAGCATACGTGCGAAGAGGGCTCATAGAACCTACTCCATTGTAGGTAATTAACAGGCCATTGGCCTATAGTCAGAAGAAGAAGAAGAAAGTATTTGTCTAACAATAAAATAGCAATTTTTTGCAATGATTTTTTTATTTTCTCCTTCTATAAGAAATAAATCATCTTAATTGAAACCACAATAGCATTCTTGGGATAGCTTACCTTACAGATACACTTAAAGGATGTTTTTTGGCAGAATAAGCTGTTAACTTTTAGTTAAGTTTTTCAGTTCACCTATTTACCATCAGTACGGTTATCCTTCAAGATAACCTTCGTAGGATGGTATACGGTTAACCACCCAACATAACTTTTGGGTATGTAGAGAAGACGCCCAAAAGATGACTTTCAAAGTTAACTTCTGGGTATATCAAAAAGGTATCCAGAAGATTACTTTCACGGTTAGCTTTTGGACATTTTTTATGGTGAACCAAACGATGACTTTCAAGGTTAGCTTTTGGACATCTTTTACGTTTTATTAAAAGATGTCTTTCAAGGTTAGCATCTTGACAACTTCTACGGTTAATCGAAATATGTCTGTCAATGTGAGTTTTTGGACATCTTTTATGGTTAACCTTTTAGCGACTTTGAGGATGCCTTAAGGAGTCTCTATGGTTAACTAATTTGTAACATAGTTAACCTACAGGCTAACTTTTGGTTGACTAATGGCGACTTTCCATTTTTGAGGGGTTAACTTTTAGCTATCTTTTGGCTATCTTTTGTTATATGGGTTGTTGTTAGGTTTTCACACCAATAATAAATTAAAATTTTCTATGCGTTGCGTGTCTGTTAAATGAGCCATAGCAAATTTATTTACCTATGTTGTAATACCTGGCAATGTTGGTCACGTCGACAAAGGATAACAACTGACACCTTGTATGCGTATTTCTTTTCTAAAATGACTTTGAGTGTCGTATTTCAGTAGTACTGGTATAATTTGTTAACAATGTGTTTCTAAACATTCACTGCTTTACTTTTCACAAATTTTGTTACGTAAGTGTTAGGTATATAAATTTAATTTGTATAGATTTTCAAATGATATAAATAAATAAATGTAAACTGTTCCTTTAAAGTGTAACAATATCTGAGTAAAATCAACATTTGCCATGTGTGCGTAACTAATTGAGATTTCTAGGGTCGCATTATTGACCTCAAGAGGGTGGAAATACGGAGCAGACGTTTTAAGTAAGGGGACGGACGAAAGAAAACCCGAGGATGAGATGGTTTTGACGTCTCGTTGGGGTTGCATGTGTTATAAATGTAGCTAACTAATTATTATAGTGCACTAGTGATTGAATATTCTGGTATGTAGCTACAATTAGATCAAGTGTGATTGCTGATCAGTATTGCTCGTTATATGAGTGTGGCTGTGATTGAGAGCTCTCGGAGTTTGGCCAGGTGATATTGAAAGCTTGTACAAGTGTGGCTAGCCATGGAGTTTTAAGGAATTGCCAGGGACAGTAGACTCCAAAATTCGGTGTTACATGTTTCGTGTTGGGCAGTTCCCACGGTTGTCACAGAGACATAGGTGGATCTAATCCGTCCCCTGTTGGCACCTTAGGGTGCACAGAATTGTATACGGGGCAGTAGACTCCAGAATCCTGTGACATATACATTCTTTGCAATTCAACGTGTCACAGAGACACAGGTGGAGGGTACTCATCCCCTACTGATTCTTTCGAGAGTGCGGCAATGCTACTGGTTTTCAGGTGTTCAAATGGTAATAAAACAGAAGCAATCATCTAATGGTCAATGATGTGGAAGTTAACAATCACCTGAGCGGACCAATCAAAGGGTTAATTATTCCATCCAAGTGTTACCAGTCACCTGCCCGTTCAACGGAATGAAAGGGGTGGGCCCCCCGGTGAGTTCACACTACAGTACTTAATAACAGCAACAGATTGGCGAGTCCTTTTCTTTTTCATGTTTCCATATGTGGTGTCGCTTACTTGCGACCCTCGTCTGTCAATGGTCGAAGCACGGCTCAATTCCAACACTCTAACCTTACAATAAGTATACACGAAATATGTGAAGCTTTCTTTCTTTGAAACAATCTTATTTGCGAGTTGAATAAAAACGCTCCTAGCATAAGGTGTCAAAATATTTATCCCCGTCACTTAGATAATTGAAAGATCCATCCAATTCACGGAAAAACTTAGGTGTTCACATTTAAAAAAATTCCAATTAGTTAATCACTTAACAAATGAATGTCGTAAAAAGAAAATCGATGTGTTCAGGATTTTTACAAAAAAGTCTAAGCTGCTAAAAGCACTCGTTAGTTGACCTTGAAATAAAAAACCCTTAAAGTCATTTGATTATCAGTGTTTAACCGCTGTAGATGTTAAGGATACAGAAATGATCTAACAATGAGACAATTGGATAGTGTTTCAGTCCCCTCAGTTAAAACAAACAATCGTCTCTCAATATCCAACATACATTTAGCAATATCTCGGTACGTTTAACACCATTGATTGACCCACTTGAGTGTGTTACTCATCGAAGGTGTTCAAATGCGCTCATGGTGCAATCCTGAGGGATTTAGATTGTGCAGGTTGATGCAGTGCTTCAAAACCAACCCCTGTAATCCTTCTAATTTTAGAAATTGATTCGTGCGCTTAATTGTGGCTTCATCAATTGTATAGAAGTAAAATCAGTGGGTTTCTGATTTCTAGTAAAACATAAAAAGGTCTTAACGATAACTTTTAAACGCAAGCATACTATAAATATGGGGTTTTATCGCTAACTAAAACAAGCAATACTCTGCACTCTACCCAAAGCTCGCTCCAGCGCTAAGCTTCTATTCGGTATTATAAAAAACCGTTAATTTATTACGGTTTGCCCAACTTTTTAAGCTTATAAAGAACACTGGCATCGGTTTTATCTACTTATTTCATAGCTGGTATAAATTTGCGGTTCGGCGTATTAACTTAACCTCGTAAATTATACGATTTGCAAAGAAAGATTCCTTATATTGGGTAAAGAATGAAACAAAAATAATGGACAGTTGCAATCCTACCATCATGGAATTAATTCCATGTCATGCTGTTTCATATTAGGTGCCAAAGTATCATTTTACAGTTATTTATTAGAACATAAAGTGGAAAACGTAAAATAGCAATTTCATTTTTATGATTTGGCTAGTAAGTTTAAGCTTCTAAAGTGAAGCAGGTAATCTGTACCTTAACGACGAATACATTTTAGGTTTAGTTGTTGCAAAGACACATTGATGTGTTTCATTAAATTTCAGTGGCACATAAGAGTTTACTGCTTTTTTATTAATGATGGTGGGTTTGAGAGTCTTCCAATGCCGGGAAAGCTCAAGTTTTATCGGTTTTGTTTGCTCCGTCTAAAACAGTAAAAGTTGAAGGAATTCCAACGATGTTCTTTGATCCGTTTAGCCTTCATTCAAAAATTTGTACCGAGTAGAGTTTGCGAGGCACATTTTTATTATGCCTCAACAGTTGATAAAGCGAAATAAACAAGAGGAATGTTTACGTTATTTAATTATTATTAGTTCTTTCCTTTTTTCAAAAAGCAAATTGTCAGTAAGTTACAATAATATACAAAAAACAAAGCTTATATTTTACAAATTTACATAAGTAAGTTAAATACATTACGTTTTTTTATAAAATTTCTCTTGAGAATAATAATAAATATTTAGCAAATCCTATGTTTAAATAAAATCTTTACGTATGTACAGTAACTAAACTTAGTTATTAAACTAGAATTTAAAAATACAGGACTACATTTACATAACGAGACGCTAGTGAGCGCAATGTTGTTCGGAATCGAGTGCTTCTCTACTATCGAATTTAATAAGAAGGAAAATTTGAAATGGCTTTAAGTGCCAATTAACGCTACAAGCTGCGTATTTAAAGTCAATAACGTGGAAGCATCGTTCAACTTTGCATCTCCTAGCAGAAATCGATGTGAAAATTATAGTCTTACAGTAAGTTTCCAAACTCTATACAAAAGTAAAGGTAATTTGAAAACTAGTCGACATGTACAGTACTAAAAGTAAAGCCGTAAAAAACTGTCAGTTCCTCGTGTATTTAGTTCTGCTAAATCACAATTGTAACCTAACACATTTTCTTACATAAAACATTTATAAACATCAATGTATAGAACTTGCTACGAGCCTCAGCTTTCAGATTTCAGGACAACCTCCATATTTTATGAACACGCGGATACTGAAAGGAAGACTGGGTATACATGCAAAAATGAATTTTCGTTTACGAGTCGTATAGATGTGTGCGTTCAAAAGAAAAAATGTGGAATTCGAAACGTATAAAGAAATGTAAATTTGTTTCTTTACGCTATTTCGATGTATTAGTCCTGTATTAGGTTTTAATATTGTATTCGCGCTTTCGCTTTCTATTTGCCGTTACAAAATTCGTCTACATTGGTCAAAGTACACAAAAATTTAAAAGAATTATATTTTACGTCCCTTTATCTAGATTCACATTTTTAATTGCACATTTTGCTAAGTAATGATTGTATATCGCTACTAGAATTGTCTTCATGAAGAAGTGTTTTAAGAACATTGTAATTCTCACAATAAGTAAGTGAGTAAGTACGTGAGGACTTAAAAAACATCGAACACTGATTTACAGCAATTTTATCCGGACTAACAGTTGTTACCAGTTCTTTTGTTATAGTTCAGGCAATGCTCTATTTGGAAACGGCTTTATTGTTTTCCCTACAGATAATAAATTTGTACTAGAAATTTACGTTGTTCCTAAACGACATTAGTAAAAATATAGCACACAAAACGTGTTAAAGTTGAATAAATCAAATTTAAAGTCTCATTTACACTATATTAAAGGTATCACGAAACAATTTTTAAAATACATATTGAGCGTCATATTTTTCAGTAGACTCCAAGAGAAAATGTAAACCAACAAACAATATCAAGCTTTCACAAATAAAATGTTACGTCAACATCTGGCGTTTACCTATTCAAAATTATGAAGGTGGCTCAGCGGCAGGGCTTTCATTCGGGAGGTCTTGGGTTCGAACGCCAGGGCCGGCTGTCCTTACTCTGATTTTTCCTAGTTTTCCCGAGTCATACAAGTACATGCTGGGACAGTATCATCCACGAAATTCCATTATCCAATTTTCCTATCCTCACATTCCCATTAATGACTGAAGATGGGTTTAGGGTTCCGGTGCCAACCCGACTGACCCCTATAGCGGCCCGCCCCCTTGCGGAGAATGAACCTACATTGATCTTCCTTTCTGTTTATTCAAAATAATTTCTATAACCGGATGTTTCCTGGACTGATTAAATTTGTTTATATTTGGTAGAACACCATTATCATAATGTATTTCGAAAATTAACACATACGTTGTTCTAATTTAGGGCTCTTCACTTTGCTTCCACTTAAACAGTTTATTTGTCATCCTTGAGCTTCCTATTTTAGACCTAAACGTATGAATCCGAAAAATAGAATTAGAACGCTTAAATTCAATCCCACCATCGGATAAAATTATATAGAGGAATATTTAATTTGTGAAGCAACCTTGCGTATAAACTTGAATAACGTTTCGAATAATTCCTTGTACACCCTTTTTGGTTTTATTTAGGGTCTATCAGTTATTGATAGTGTTTTTCGAATACCGCAAGCTCGGGTTCCAGATAATCAATAATATTGGATAATGGAAAACCGAAATTAAGATATCACACTATAGCGGATTTGTCACCACTAATTAAAAGTCGCGGAAAGAGATACGCGAATAAATTTTAATTTAATCTTTAAGAACGACGAAAGTAGGAGCCGGTGGGACATAAATTTCTCAGTTAATTTAGCCTGTCTAATCTGGCCCCGCTGTAAAATTATGACACCCAATAAATTTGCAATTATTTCTATTAAGAACGAATTTCTGCCGTGATTTACGAGTAGTTGCTGGAAATTTACAACCACTTTTTCGGTTACTAGTCATGTTCGTCAATTTCTTCGGTTTTATCCGCATAAGGGAACTTGTTGCGAGAGTAATTCACATTTAGCTAATAGAGGATTGTTTTGAGTGCCTTATGGTCGTTATATTTACATGTAAAAAATTGCAAATTTAAGCTAAAGATTCTATCTATAACTATAAAAAATTATATCACTGGAAATCACATCATGCTACTCGCTCGCCCTTTTAAGAGAACTAAATTTACAAATCATTTCTTACAAAATAGCACCATTAACGAATACACTTCCACAAGTCAATTCAATACTAGTAGCGGGCTTAGAAGCTGGTAGTTGTAAGCCTACTACTAGTCAAGTTTACTCAGAGACTTGACCCATATTCGGAACTTCTCCTGTCGATATTTTTGAGGTAAGTTTCCGAATAAACACTCCGTGTTCGGTCGTCGTATCTAAGAGAGGGTCGCCTTATGTCTAAAGCGTCTAAATCTGAAGGGCGCCGCCTACAGTAACTGCAAAACGCGCACTTCAAAGTGTTTTTGAACGCTTCCCTAAAATCTTTATTGAAATAAGCGTATATCACCGGATTTAGGGTCGAATTAAAATACCCGATCCAAAAGACTAGCGTTACTAAAGTTGGGGGATTCCAACAACTGTCTCCGCACAGCGTCGTGGTAACGTACCACACGAAAAATGGAACCCAACATAATATGAAGACACCCATGATTATACCCAAAGTCCTCGCGGCCTTGTGTTCCCGTTTCATCTTAATTAATTGGCGATCTTTAGTTGGAGTATGGTGTAAACTTTGATTAACTTCGTGGAGCGTGAGGTTCTTTGACGAACCTCCCGAATTGGAGTGCATATCCCCATTGGTGTTGTTGGTGTGTAATAACCTCGCCTTTCCGGCACTATTAAAGAGAGCTTTCTCCTGGCGATTTGCTTCTCTGAATATCGCAAGGTACATAAAGATCATTATGGCACAAGGGATCCAAAACGAAATACTGCTACTGATGATGCAATATGCTTTGGTCACCACCCACTCGCACTCGGAGGAGTCCTTCTGCTTGTTAAGATGTTCCTCCGTGGTGTACCACCCCATAAAGATGGGTATGAACAGCATGGCGGGAGCGAGCCACGTGAAAAGCAACATTATTGCTACAACTTTCTTCGTCATGTACATGACGTACTTTAAGGGTTTCACTATTGCAAAGTAACGATCCACACTAATGCAACACAAATGCAAAATGGAAGCCGTCGAAAAATAAACATCCATTGAATTCCAAAAGTCACACATGAACTGTCCGAAAAGCCATGTCCCGGAAATTTGAACACTAAAATTGAAAGTCATGGCCACCATGGCAACTAACATATCGGCGAAAGCTAGCGACACCACGAAGTAGTTCGTTATAATCCTCAACTTTCGATGCCTCATTACGGACACTATCACTAGGAGGTTTCCCAAAATGGCCGCCACTATAATACTGACCATGAGTGTGGCGTATGTGACTTTGTACAACACATGGTGCCATTGTTCCTCTTCGGTCGTCGTGTTTGTTGCAAGAGTTGTGCTGATGCTGTTGTCCCCCATGTTGTCTTGTATGGAATTTTAGAGTTTTAAATTTATTTTATTGCAGGAGCATGGAATTTATCTCTATGCTGAATCTGGACGTGCATGTTGAACAAGGCATTTTCATAGTGATCTACGAAGTTTATCGTCAGAAGTCTTCTGATACGTAGGCCTTTCGGTGGATTAATCTGTAACAAAAGCAAAATAATATTAGAATATTGATTAAAAGTTTACATATTTAAAAGAAATATGAATATGAAAATCATTTACTGATACTAGGTGAACTTTTCAGTGTTTAAGGATATTGTGGTAAAAAAACAAACTACTAAATGTAGCAAATACAAAAAAGATGACAGAGAATATTGGCAGTAATTTTAGTGAAAATACGATATATTTAAAACAAAATTTTTGTAAAACGCAACTTTTAATTGTCTTCCATCTTGCAAGTTTTAAAAAAGTTGGTATAATAGTGCCTAAAATACTCGAAATACACTTATGAGATCTTTACAGATACCAGAAGAGCTTTTGAAAGCAATTCTATTACATTTAGGGCTGTATTATCAAGTTGGCTAAAACTTTCCTGTTAAATTGAAAATTTAGTTAAACAATAAATTGCACAACTTTTTTGCTCTAACAGTATTTCATACCCAAAGCTTCGTATAAAGCTAAAGTTATATTTAATTTCGACCTACTAAATCATTAAAAATTTCGGATGTACTAACGATAACCTGATATTTGTAAAACGCGCTGAAAAAGCAAGGTCCCTTTTAAATTTTCAACACATTAATAACACGAAATATAAATAGATATAGGTATTGCAAATGGTGCTTAGCAGCAAAATGATGTTTTTTCAGCATACTGTGGCTGTATTCTTAGACGTTGCCCAGGCATTCGACCGAGTCTGGCATAATGGGCTACTCTATAAAATGCTTAAGTGCAAGATACCTGATTACCTATTATGTATTATCAAGTCTTTTCTCACAAATCGCTCATTTGCGATCAGAATAAACTCTACCTTATCGGAAAATAAGTCTGCCTAAGCCGGCGTTCCACAGGGATCAATACTGGGCCCTACATTATTTAACATATTCGTCCACGATCTACTCGATCCCCCGAATGCAACAGTTGCAATGTACGCTGATGATACAGCCTTACTCTCTCAACACAATGACATCCTCCAAGCTACTCAACAACTGCAAGATAACGTTAACGTGATCACCGAGTGGTTCAATTAATGGTGCATAAAGCTCAACGCAACCAAAACAGAGGCAAAAATATTTACTTTACGCCGACCTAATAATCCGCCGAACATCTTAATAGACAACCAAATGATTGAGTGGAACCCTGCAGATAGTGCGATCAAATATCTCGACAAAAAACTCTCATGGGCCATACACATTAACAAAAAGCTAAATCAGAGCTATACCAGACTAGCAATGCTGTATCCCATCATCAATAGAAAGTCCCCGCTGAAACAAGAATGCGGAATATTGCCGTACCAATCCATACTTAGACCAATAATCACATACGCCTGTCAAGTGTGGGGAGCAGCCTCAAAAACACATCTGAGAAAACTACAAATATTTCAAAATAAGGTAATTCGCATTCTCTTCAATGCTCCATGGTTTACACGCAACGCACAACTTCATCGAGAAGCAAACATCCCCACCATTGAGGATTATATTAGGACTATCTCCAAAAAATATTTCCACAGCATCCCCCAATGTGAAGGTGCCATAAACTTCCACACAGGCAATAGACACGTCCATACAAGACTAAAACGCAAACTCCCACAAGACATTTATCTAAGCAGTGAAAGTGAATAAAACTTAACAAAAACACAGCACAACAGTGAAGTGTATCATAAATGCTTAAGTGTTAGTGCGGCATGTATTGCAATAGTGACTATATTCACTAAGCATATAACTATGTAATAAAAAAGCCATGCATAGCGATAAACCGCTGATCTGGCTGAACCACTAATATTTAAAAAAAAAGATGTTTTTAAGTAGGATTATTTGAACTTAATGGTCACAATTCGTAATTTTTGGTGTGGTGGAGGCATCTTAATCTCATATATTGTGTATTTAAATAGTTTTATTATGCGTACATTGAACAATAAGAAGTCTCTCATCTCACTACTGTTCTCGTTAATACAATAGACAAAGAGCAGATTAGCTCATTCGAAAATTTTTTGAAAATCTGTCGATATTGTTCTTTTTTCAGAAGAAAATGCCCTACTAACATACTTACATTTTTATTTTTAATACAGAGAAAAATGAAAAATGTATTTGTTGATTGCAGTATACCCATCGTGCTAAAAAATTGCTATTTCCAGAGCAGTGAACAACAAATACAAATTGTCAATATAGAGAATAGTAAGAATGTCTATTACTTCATCACAGTAATATGTGCAAGGGTGGTTCATCATTTACTGTACCTGATATAGAAGCAATTGACCTAGACATTTGAAGCAACTTTATTTCTTTTATTTCTCAATATAATCCCCTAAAAGGTTAACACACTTAGTATAACGCCGACGCAGAGCTCGAATGGCTTTATAAAATAAACTATTTGTCGTGCACTGCAAACCACTCACTCGTAGCAGCCATCACTTATTCGTTTTTCGAAAAATGAGTTCCTCGAAAATGTTCTATTAGTTTGTGGAGCAGATGAAAGTCAATGTGGACCAGATTTGGCGAGTAAGAGGGTTGTTTTAAAATCTAGCATTGTGGATAGCAGCCATAGAAACACAGCTCTTGTGAGCGGGAGTGTTATCTTGGTGGAACCGAACTCCGCGTTAAAATTTTCCACGACTTTTTTGCTTTCTAGCCTCACGAACTTTTGGTATTAGTCTCCCGTTGTTGTGTGACCGCGTGATTAATAATCAACACGAATAACTCCCTCAAAATCCCAAAACACGTTTGCCATTAGCTTTCCGAGCAATTCAGTCACACTGAACTTTCATGGGGGCGGGGAACCAGAATACCATCATTCGATACGCTTCCGTTTTGACACTGGATCAAAGTGATGTACCCAGGATTCATCTAAAGTTACAAATCTTTCCAAAAATCCATCCAAATCCGTGACCATTAATCTCAAATTGCTTACAACTATGAGAAACCTGGCCGACTTCTGATTTTCGGAATCTATCGTACGCAGATTATTTAGGACCCAATTCATTGAGCAAAATTTTCACAACGCTTCCAATGGAAAAGCTGCATGTTTCAGCAAAATATTTGATCGTAATTCTTCGACCATGCAGTACTATATCATGGACCAAATCAATATTTTCTTGAGTGACAACAGTTTTGGGTGGTCCATAACCTGGTGCATGTTGACACGACTTCCTTCCTAATTTGAAATCCCGGCACCAATTGTTAATTACTTGATATTACGGGGTAGAACCATCCAAAATTCAGGACATGTCATTATAAATTTCTTGTGGTGATAAACCCTTCTTGAAAAGGTGTTTTATTACAACCCTTGTCTCGACAAAATCAAAACAAAATCACCAGAACCACAGTAATATTAAATGTATAACTTTTACATACAAGACGAAAGGCATCAGCAACTTGCCAATCAATGCCTTTTATGTTAGGGACAATAATTGATGAACCATTCTCGTAGTTTTTTTTTAAATACAACAGAATGTCGAAATACAATTTACTCAACTAATGTAATAGCTAGAATGGTGTGGTCTATATATTGAACAAGGCCAACCGTACCTGAAAAAAAACAACGCCGCAAACACGATGAAATAATTTTGACGACATATTAAAATACTTTTTCTTTTATTAGAATACACAAATGGAACAAGCAGTAGACAAGTACCATTATTATCGCTTTAACTTTCAATGCTCTGCATTATTTTATAAAAATTTATGGAATTCTTAATAAAACATACGAAATTCCGCCTAACTGAAATTATCTATTTAAATGATGTTTATGTCCTCTTTCAAGTCCTAAATTCATAAGTTACAAGGATTAGCACTTTGCCCTTCAACACTTTAAAGACAGTCTAGCCGGCGCAGATGAGTTTAAACCCTAAAGTTTCTAAGAGGTTTAGTCTTCCCTAGTTTAGTATAAAAAAATGAAACGGTGTTAACTTCGTGTAGTCCAGAAATTACGGCGGGTAGTTTTTAAACAAACAACCAGTATACATATACAATGTGTATTGGGTGTTTGTTTATTATATGTGCTTTCCAAGTAAGTCTGCGATCTAGTGTTACTCCTAAATATTTCATATCATCTTCGACAGAACTCGGATACCGTTGATGGTTACTTCAGGACATCCAACCAGTCGATTTGTAAAAATAGCATGTGCATAGGTCATTTGAAACACAGAATATGTAACTTCCTATATATTTTTTGATATTACAGGGATCCTAAAGCGACCAGCCAGTGAAAATTAAATGTAACTTTCTACTATGCTTTTTCTCCAAGGCTTAGGACCGCCTACTTAAACGTTAGAAAGCTAACTGTAGCCATTGTAAAAGACAATACGTATAATATACGATGAAATAAATTATTATTGGTCTTGGTGTTATCGGATTGAGAGAAAATTAGTGGGGTTGTGCATTCCATTCTTAAAGAATGGCAGTTTGTAATAAGGCGAAAACATTTCGCCATGTTAAATCCACATATACATACTATAAACATCATAATATTTTTGCACCATATTTGACAATTTTAATCACCATGATATGATATGATTTCTTTGATAATTTTTTCACCTTATTTCAAATTGGGAGATTAGTTAAAAAACGCAAGTTTAACGGTCGCCTATTATCTTAGCTATGGTGACAATAGAAAACGCTAATTGTAGCTTATTTGAGTCACTTGAATGGCCCCTTAATAAATCATATATAGAAAAGTGTTACCAAGTACTTCAAAATTAAACCCAAAATTAGCCCTTAATCTGCAGACAAGTTAATATTGAAGAAGGCTTGAAAACTCATTCATCAAATAAACCTAACTTCTATAACTGTTCCAAAATGTTATGGTAACACAAATATTCTTTGAAAATAACTATAGATTCTGCGGCTTCATAGTTGATGTAAAATAACAAATAGCAAAGGTAGGGAAGTTCGTAGTTGAAGTAAAAACATAACAGATAAGCTACGTGAAGATGTAAGATATGCAGAAATATTACATTATCAAGATAAATCGTTTTATTATTAATAATCTCTGGTATATTTCTATACCTATAGATTGTATTAGTACATGTTTTCTTCAGTAACATACTACTTTTTCATATTGGTGGATATTCTAATTCTCTTCTTGTTGTGGAAAGTGCATCTTAAGGGATGAAATGTCTATAAGGATGGCTTTACCAGAGCTGTTATCAATATGATATGAAAAATTGAATTATTAAATATAAATGACAGTATTTATTGCTCTTTAACGTATTTTTCGGAATAGAATGCGAAAAATAATACTTGCAAATATTTCTATGTTGTAACATCTATCTTAAAGTCAATGGTTCAAAGGATCTCAATCTAATTCTGTGTGAAACATTCGTCAGTGGTATGGTTCAAATGTTCCACGAACTACCGAATTGCTTACATATTTGCCTCAAGGCGACGAGAAGTTCGAAATTTGATTTAATTAGTCAAACTACTATTTGCACACTTACAAAATATATATGTACTTCAGAAATTGGAGCATCCATATAGAAAGTTACACATTTTAGTTACAAAAATTAACCAAATATTTAGGAATTTTCTGCGAAATGTCTGTATTTTAGGTATCTGGGAAACCTGCTATCCACTGGTATTCTATAATTTACAACGCTACTGTATTATAATATTAAATTACTCACATTTATAAATCCAAAGAAAGAAGATCTGAATGAAATGTTCTATAGAAAACTTACTAATTCATGAGGTTGTTGTTGTTGTTTACAATATTCCGCTCAGTGGTCTTACAATGAAAGCATAAATATTTGTAACTACGGTCACGCTAGTTGATAATGCAACAGGCTAATTATTAAATAATTAGCAATAAACAGTAGCGAGCAACTGTTATTTGTTATTCATTTAGTTCTCTCGCTATAAGTATTATTCCATGAATAGAATTTCATTCATACAATTTAATTACTTCAACTTCCGGCATTAATGTAACCTTCAATTGGATCTTCCCAATCATATGTATTTTAAAATGCCATTCTCTTCGCAATAGGCACAATAGTTAATGAAACAAACAGTGACCTTATGTTATTACACATAGGGTGGCCCACCGAAAATAAAACAGCTGTTTTGTGACATTAATCCTCAATTCTTAGAAAACGCCCGAACACGTCAAATGAATTTGTCAGGTGGAAGTGTAATACGTCTAGTTCCATTCATCTATCTTCAACCCCATAATTGGTGTGACTTTCACACTAAAATGGGAAGTGGTATCGAAAGATTGCTCTACAGTATTGTTTTTATTTTTGGATTCCAAGGATTAGGTCCCGCGGAAATGCAGTCCAAAGTTTCACGGCAGTAAATTTTCGAAATGAGTACCACCGGTATTTATTCAGTAATAAACGTTCTGTTCAAAATGTTGACGCGCATTCTGAAGCATTTGTGGAATGATTAGACAGCATTCTTTGATAATATGTTATCGCAAATCTGGTAAAGAATCGGGTTGGGTTGGGTAAATTATACTCGTTATTTGACCCCACAAGAAGAAATCTAGCTGGGATAAATCTGACGACCTTATTGGCCATTCAGTAGCGCCTCTTATTCCACACCTGCGATCTAAATACTGCCCAACAGCCACTGGTCAATACGCAGGAGCTTAGTTCTGTTGGAATATCAAATGATCTTCGAGGTAATGATCATCATTCTCTATAATATTTGTTAACATTGAATCAATATTGTCTTGTAACAATGCCAAGTACATCTGCCCAGTTTTAACATTAAGAACATGTAAGAAAAAAGGGCCAACGAGACGATTATCAAAAATGTCAGCCTAAATATGTAATTTTTCGGTGTGTTTCGTGAAATATCCTGAGATTAGAATCTGACCAATAGTGCTAATTATGGCGATTAATGTATGAAAAAAAGTGAATTCGTCGGAAAAACAGACGTTAAGAAATTTAGAATATTTATCACCCGTTCACTTATAGCCTCACACAATTACAAACTACCGTAAAAGTCGTCTTCATTGAGTTTTTGTAGCAAATGAATGTTTGTAGGGATACAACTTGTGGCGTTTCACAATTCACTGGATACTGGCTCGCTTAATACTCGATACAATAGCCATTTCCCTTGTACTCAACGTAGTATTGACAACAACGCGGTCCAGAACCATTTAATTTGCCGGATTTTCAGCATTTCGCTTTTTATACGCGATGGACCCGGTCTCCCGAATTTTTCTCACTAACTCCAAGACGTACCTGCGATTCACATGCTTATCTGCATTGTATTGGCACATTAATTGTTGTCGAAAAAAAGTCTATTCTTTCAACTCATTCTGAAATCGAATAATTTCAATGTTCAAGAAACAAGAAGAACTAAGAAATACGACTTGACGCTGACTTAAAAAAAATTCAAATGTTTAATCCAACCAATGCCATCTAATCATTCCATAAATGATAAATAACATTTACTATCCTGTAACTTTGGACTTCATTTTCGCGGGAACCAATGCTCGCAACTCTGCTGTAAAGAAATTCACCGAGCTTTGTCAACCCAATTTTGGAGTTAAAAATAGGTACATAGCCGTATTACATGTACACATGGCAATATTAAATTGAGATGTTTGGGCGGTTTACGAAAAATTAAGTTTTTGGAGTGTAGCCGCAGCTTCCAAGAATTCCACTTATCCATAAATTCCCCGAGCCCATGGAATGCGTTACTGTAGCAACCAGGCTTTCCCAGAGGTACGAACAATGGAATCAGCTTTCTCCAAGATGCCACGTCCGCTGGGAAGGTAAAAGGGGTTGAGAAACGCATCCCTCAATACGAAGACTACCACTCTTACACCCACACTATTGCGGAGAGGTCGATAGTATTGAAGTTGTTCATATTTCATTATTATTATTATTTGCGTTACTGTAGCTATGTTCCTTATTTATTATATCTTTTATTACATGCACAAGCACAATCTACATTAATTCAATAGCAACCAACGCAAAAGGAGTAATAAAACACGCCTATTTCGATTTCCATGTACCATCCTGTATGTTGTGTAATAGAACTTTAGAACAACTGCACCATTTTAGAGTCCATTAACACCTGCAATGCTATTAGCACAATCATAAATCGTTGTTGCTCTATTAATAAACCCAGACTACTAGTTCACTTAATTCCGATTTAGAGTCAATAATATGAAAATAAAGATTCTTAAAGCTGCAATAAAGCTCACTCCTTTACACCGTAAAGCCCTCATAAACGTAACTCCCTGCGTAGTTTATAAATTACCCTTTACCCTCTCCGTGCATCTTAATCCGAACAGATTTTTATCCGTGTGCTCATAATTAACTTAACGTAGATTAATGCTGATTTATTCAAAAATAAAAGACACGAATGTTCAGACGACGAATCCTGTCGAGATTTAAATTACTTAATCAAATTACGAGCATGTTAAAATTTTTAATAAGGATTTTCTGTCGGCCAGACGTGATTAAGGTGGATGCTTCCAAGTCAAAGGATTTCTTTCACAGGTGTGTTTACAAGAAATTACGACTATAAGAGGCTAATTTTTAGAGGACAAACAACGGCAATACCGCAAGTTGTGGATTCAGGTGAGCCGTAGTCTTATTTATACAGGATTTGCAAATATGCCCTTTACTAAATCAGATTATAGCTCAGCAACATCTGATTTTGGAACTTTCTTATATTTTAACCAAAAATAAACAATTTCAGCTGTAATAGCTCCGCTACACGAGCGAGTTATTTATTGAATTCCAAAAACGTTTGAAGAGTGGAGGTGCCTTTAGGCTTTTATCTTTTACGTAACATTCTGACAACGCAGGTCTTTGTTTTGTCTTCTAAGACGCGCCTAGGAACTAAATTCCTGCATTTCGGAAAACGCGACTATACAGAGATTCAAGGGGATCAACTTAAAATGCATATACATTAGTTGCAGCATATTCGAGGCAAAATAAACCGAAGTAGTTTAATTTAACAATATAATGCTTCCGAGTGCCTCCGGAGCTTTCGTGGACTTAAACAGAGAGCACTAATTACGTTAAAGGGAAAACAGTGTTAGTGCTTTAGGTCTGCTTGGTTATACACACGTAACTATTTAAACAGATTCGTGGTTACGCATTTGAACGGCGAGAGCAATAGTAAATAATTAAGCAGACTTCAATCAAAAATCTGAACAGCACGTTAAATCTATTCTGTTTTTATTTGAGCCTGCGTGTTTGCTTTATATTTAAAATTCATGATTTTAAAATTGTTTTTCTACAATCGATATCCAAAGTAGGCATTTGCGCTCGTATTTGACAACGCAAACGTCATCTTTTTCGATGAATGTCACTTTGTCGCTTATAAGCGACTAAATAAAAAAACGCTCGCTCTCCCAATTATTAACTATAAATCAAATATGCATTGCTCAGAGTATCCAATGTCAACAAGTAAATGACATCTTCCAT
>JABXWE010027561.1:0-17541 GCA_014611495.1 Limonius californicus | reverse complement strand
AAATATTTTGCACATTTCTGCAAATGTAACGCTTTTCAAATTATTATTTTTAGTATTGCTTGCAATAATTGAACTATTGTTTCTAATAAGAGTAAATCAAATTCTGTTTTATCGTTTGAATAAAAACTGACGTCCGAAAGCGGAAAACTTGAATTTTGCTATTAGGTAAAGGAACGCAAAATTAAATTATTTTGATTGTAACAAATGTTGAATTAAAATAAGATAATCCTATTATAGAAGTAAACGAATATTTAAAATATTGACATTTACTTGTAATACTTTGTAGTACAGTATGTAAAAAACATTGCGAGTAATATTTAAGTTTTTAACTCCGAAGAAGCCATTTTGACGTTTCAAACTTTGGCCAAGATGAAAATGTGTGTTTATCAAAAATCAGAGTAGTGGACACGGACTTCTACTTAGAACGTCAAAAATGAAAAACATACAAGGTGTTCCATTAAAAATAACAAACTAGCATGCATTTTCTCAAAAACAATAGACTGTGGGAAAAACGGTAATGCCATCTGGTCCACCATGGTTTTTTGCTCATACAGTACAATTTGTAAGAAGATTTGTACAATAGTTTCGATATAATTAGCTTGTTAGTATTAGTGCAAATACCTTGTATACCGGGTGTCAACACGAACAGGTCGATCCTCGATATAATCTTCATTAGTATAAGGCATACAATTTTTGGTAGTGCAGGTCAGATCAGTTTACAAAATTAAATGTAATCTCCTGGCTTTCTTCACTGTGAACAAAGCTATCACCTCCTTGGTGTTAATATCCATTTCGCGATGGATCGTCATTAACGCCAATCTGATCGGCCTTTCCTGGTTGGTAGAATTTCTCAAATCCGTTTTTAGGTGCTTGAATGAAGAGAGTGTCTTCTCAATCCTTCCGAATCAACAACTACTTGCATAGATACACCAATCTTCTATAACAACCATAATAGGACCCAATGCCTGTAAACCACATATAATAACAAGAGATAATGCTTGATCATTTGGGTAAACACATATGACTCTTCATGGGATATCAACCATATATAATAATAAGTAGAAAATACGTAACCATTCGGGTATAAACACATGTGACAGTTCATGGGATATAAGCCATAACTTCGCCAGGTACGCCACTGCCCGTATTAACTTATATTGCCATTGCAGCCTATATTTATATACGAACACATAAGTGATAACACTAAATTCGCACCTCGCCTTAGCTTCGAGGATAATCGTATCGCAATCAGTTAGTGGGTTCGCAAACGCTATTAATCAGTTACTACGACAAAGATATGCAAGCTTACGTCTAGCTACCAACACCACTGCCTCTCGTAGACTGCCGTTGTTGATCCTTCACAACACCCTGCTACCCCTTGTTTATCCTTCATATCCCAAGAAACACTTGCCTGTCCGATCTCTCGTTGAAACCTTTATAATTCTTCCCAGATATTATTGAGAACCGATAGCAGCTTCGTATACTTCTATAAATATTCATTTGCTGAGCGCAAATTTAAGTAATACACACAATAGGCAAAAACCGTTGCCCAACTGAAGTATATTTATGATTTTCGAATCTCGAGGAGCGAAGCTAATCAATGAACTCGTCCAAAAAAACTTGAACCATGATCATTATGATAGTTATTCTAAAATCGGTTTCTGGATCTTGTGTATTGTAGTTTGCTGTATGCTGTTGTTGCGACGCTATTCGTGGAATTTTTATTTCTTCTTTCGTGTGTTGTATATCGGGGGGGGGGGGGCAACCCCCCTGATCCCCACTTGAAGCGGGCGTCATGTAAGCCTAAAATCAGATTGTTTGACATTAATAATTGTAGATCACTTTTTATTTCACAGGATGTAGTTATATATTATTAATTTTAACTGCAAAACTCTACATACTTTTATACAGTTGGAATTAAAATAACATTCTACATACGGTAGTGTGTTTGAATTGTTGTTTTCATAATGATGTCCTGCTCATATAAGTGGCAACAGACTGGAATGAATACTTGGAAAACAAGTTTGGGAAACAGTATATGTGGATCAATATTTGTTCAAAAATTGTTGGAAAAATTTCAAGTTAGAAATAAAATCATTTACAGCATACAACTATGTTCGCAGGATTTAATCTTAAATCTACATACGTCTTGCTTAAAATAAGAAAGTTATGACCATTGTCCACGACACAGGAAGTCATAAAAATTGCAAACGGGATGAAATCGTTACAATTTATGTTTGTTTCCCACACGAAATTTTATTTGTTTATCTTAGTAAATATAGAAGTCGTGTTGTCATTGACACGCGCTGTTTATAATTATGTTGAAACGACATCATGTCCAGGGAACATTCATCTCTCTCTGGGTATTCAATCATTAGATTGGTTCGATACAACGCTGCATGTTTTTCTGTCTTGAGCCAATCGTTTCATTTCATTGTAATTTCTGGCTCCGACGTTTTCCACTATTTGTTTGATGTAACTTAATCTGGTCTTCCTCTAGAATTGGCAGCATCCACTCTACCTTCTGCCATGTACTTAATGTTGGTAATGGGTATTAGTGTTGTTACTAGTATCAAGTTGGCACGACTGTGTACTTCTGTCAGTTTCGAGGGTTGTAACGGAGCTGGGGGCATGGCGCCAACCAATTCTTAACTTGTATTCTGTTTAATAAACAATATCCCTTGTGACCTTTTATGTAATTGAATTACCTCCACGCTCGACTGGGAAAAGCAACAAGAGCAGATATAAAACCTTTCATAATAGTGAGCAGTATGTTTCCATGTCTTAAGATATGGCCCACCATTTGATCTCTTCTTTTTGTAATTGCTTTCCAGAGGGTGGGTGTTTCTTCTTCTCTTATTAGTACTTCTTCGTTCGTTACGTGATCCACCCATGCCACTTTCAGCATTCTCCCAAGGCACCAGATTTCAAAGGCTTTGAAGTCTTTTCCTCTCTTGTTTTCCTATCGTTCAGGTTTATATAGTATTTTAATAATCTCTTTTATTGCCATCTAGGTTTTTGTAGAGTAAACTTAGTAAACTTTTCCTTTTATAGAATGCCTCCTTTGCGTGTTGTATTCTGCTTACTATTTCCTTTAATAATAAAAGCATAATAATTTTTTAAATTATTAAGTGGGCGAAGGAGGCCGTTGTAGTGGAGACTGCTATTTATTTATTGATTGTTTGGAATAGTTGTAACAAATTTCTTCAAATTTAGTACAAAGTAGGCGAGTATAACTATAAATAACAAAAATGTGCTAAATAGAAAGTTTGGGGAAATCGCACGTAGTATTGATCATCTTCTTTGGTAAAAGATAATTACTCGCTTTTAAAAGTCGCGGTATCTGCGTAGATATTTTGCAATAGTGCCCAATGGAGGCGTGTTGTAAAAGTATCGTGTTATACGAGGAGGGCCTGTTTAGTGGTACAATACCAGCTACTGGTCATGCTTGCGAGGGCACATCTAAGCCGTCGGTCCCGGCTGCTTTAGTAGGTGCTAGCGCAACCTGGAAACTGTAGCGGGTTCTTCCAGGGCTATAAGAGTTATTATTTGCGAAGGATACCTGTAAGTAAATTCTATTTGAAAACAACCTGAAAGAAAAAGAAAACGACTTCACGACGAATCAAAACCAAAGCAGTGTTTGGAATATGTAATGCAATAGAATGGAATCAAGAAAAGGGATTATTTATGTTTCATTATACCTGCATATTAAGTATCGGTTATTTTCCAACTTTTCGCCTTTCTAATGTTTGGAAAAAACAATTCGTTCTTTTTTAAAACCTCTATATCTGGCGCTTCTTTTACCTCATTCCACATTTTGAACCACAATTCCCTTTCCCTTTCGATGCTTTCCAAATTGTAAACAGTTGTACAAGATGAAGTATTTTCATTCCATTTCTCCAATGAAACATCTCTCATTTTACTTGGATGTAAATGTGTCAATGATAATGCAAGCGATTTGTCTGAAGATGATATGATGGAATCCAAGTAAGGAATTATTGGAGACCTTCTCCAAAATTCGGATGGATTTCCGGCTGGAGGGTTGCTTCTATGTATTTGTCGGCCAGCAACGCGAGTGGCGGTTATATCAACATTCAAAAGCTTTACAATGTTGCCTGCTCCTTTCAATACTTTAGCTGTGACGTTCTCCGCATCTTCCTGATGCTCTCTTAGCGTGACGAGAATAGTTTGAATGTGCTGGTTAGCTTTAACTATGTCAAGTGCCTTCAATTGAAGGGTATTTGCTACGGGTTCCAGTATAGAGGAATACTTCGTAATTAATGCTACTGACATAACAAATGAAGATCTGCACGCCGCTGCATGCATTTGGTATTCATTTTTTCTTGTTCCTGTATTACCCTCTTCAGCTAGTGCTTCAACAATATTGACGAAGTGATCCTTAAAAACACGGATGCTTTCGTACGTCTCTAACCATCTAGTCTCACAGAATTTAGGAAAGTTCGCAATAAGCTTGCATCGTAAAACGGAAAAATATGATTATCGACAGTTCCAACGCAGTTTCGAATTTCTGGGATAACGTTTAAGTCGTTGTGTAAATGTAACTTAACTGCACTGACTAACCGAAATGCGCGCGCTTTTATATGTGTACGAGGTAAATAGCTTCTGGAATATTCTGGTTGTTAATGCGCCGTGAAATGAGACGAGATTATTCCAGAAAGCTCCTTGTCGCCACGAGCTAACTATACATCCATCTGTGAGAAGTCATAAGAACTACAACCTGTACGTGTATAATGCACGTACAGGTTGTAATTCTTATAACTTTTAACAGATGGCGCAATGGTCTCTATTTCGTATTTAGTTTCTTCCAAAATGTTGCGAGCAGGACAGCACCCCCCCCCCTTGATAATCCTTTGTGTGGAAGCAATTTTGATACTGGAGGTTAAGCTTAAGCGGAAACATAATTTATGTAAAAATGTAATTTATAAGTGAATTTCAACACAAGTTAACATTAAATTTAAATTTGCCTTGAATTAGCACAATATAATTTATTTGGTACTAAGAAAGTCGGTTTGCCGCACAACACGCAGTTTACAAAAAAATGCATAAAATGGTCAGAAGAAAATGATCGAAATGTAGGAATTGCCATGGAAGCAAGTAATATTTTAAACCACTTTTCAAATAGTGAGTCGGTCGTATGTTGTTTGGCTGGTTTCTGTTTGCAACTGCAATTTTCGATTATCGTTGCGAGCCCATTTAATGTATTTTAGTATTTGATAACGGTATATTATGCTTTAAATAATAGATATAAAATATATATCTCTTTTGTGTGAAAGTTAAATTACGTATCCGTATCGAAGATTAAAAATTCCGTATAGTATTAAAAATATTACACTGCAGTTCAGGTTAAACAGTATTAAATTTATTTTTATTGTATAAAAATAGAAAATGGGTTTTAGACGTATTCTGTGTTTAAATACAAAAATATTAACATTGTTTTGACTTTTTGACTTTTACATTAGCTTTTTTCTATAATATGTATATAATCTAAGTTACTTCGGTCGTTACTTATAAGTATAACATAGGTTTAATCATGACCTTCCATCTTTTCCAAAGCCAACTGGGACAAAATAATTTTGTTATTCTTGTATAATTAATGACAACACAGTTATATACTACGTATTTAGTATGAAACATTTTTTTCTATTTTCTCTCTGCGAACTTTGATCAAAATCGGATATTGAATTTACATGTCTTCGATAAGCAAATATCCATGGCCTCTTATTAGGCCCCTTTATCTTTATCTGTTAAAACAAAGCTAAAGGAACAGATATTTGCAGTGTCCTATACGTTTTCACAATTTTGCAATATAATGCAGAATCACCCTTTGTATTGAAAATCGCCTCCAAAATGTTTTAATTAGTGGATTTCAAATATAGAAATGTAATTTTTCAAAATGCTTAATAACTGTAGGCCTATTTTAGTTTAAACTATTGCATATGCTAACTCCGCCCCATATGTATTAGCAAATGGATTGTAAAATAACATTATGTTTTTTCAGGTATATTGTGGACCATGATGACCCGTCATTAGGCCGAATTTCAGTGTCTCAGTGGATTATTCGAATTATATTTTTATTACTACAACTTTCACCTCTATTGAGGTATCTTGATACGCTAATATATGGATTGAGGAGTAAAGTTGCTGGATCATCAGGCATCGAACAACTACAAAGTACATTATACAGGCGTATGCTGGATGAAGATTCCAATGGAGCCCTGCTGCGGTTATTCCATTGTTTCTTACATGCAGCTCCGCAAGCAGTTATTCAGCTGATGATTTTACTGAACCATATCACACATCCAGAAAAATTACAAACTTTAGGAATAGGTAAGTCAACAGCAGTACTGCTGTTTACTTAGTTTAGCATAATAAGTATAACTTTTAATTAAATTATAATTATGTCGTGTCTGTCCCCTGCAAGTATACAATTCCTTAATTAAATGACCTAAATCTTAAATATTATAAAATTCTAAAAGTCATAAAATGGATGCACTGGTAAAAATAGTAAAATTCGGTTTTCTATTATATGCTATAAAAAAATATAAATTTGAAACATTTGAGGTTAGTTTATATGTATTTGTATTACTTATCACAAAGAGGTTCTTTTTTAAATTTAGAGTTACTATTTTTTTGTTAGCTTGTTATTTACTAAATTTAGCATTCACCAAAATTTAATTTTATAATTTATAATTGTTTGAGTTTTGGATGTAGATT
Organism: Limonius californicus; assembly: GCA_014611495.1. Classification (NCBI taxonomy): domain Eukaryota; kingdom Metazoa; phylum Arthropoda; class Insecta; order Coleoptera; family Elateridae; genus Limonius; species Limonius californicus. The sequence goes on along the minus strand of JABXWE010027561.1, from coordinate 10,806 downwards.
CCTTTTTTCTGTTCCGTAAAATTTGCTTTTCAATATGTGTTAACTTATGTGTGAAATATGAATTTATTTGGATAAGATTTCACACATAATTTTGTCTGTAAGAGCCATCATTATTCTGTAAAAATTTACCTAGAAATGTTTGGTTAGGTTTGAGTAGGTTAAGTTAGGTTAGATTAGCTTAGCTTAGCTTACGTTTTAGGGACCTCGGTGGTCTAGCGCAGCACTCGAGGTCACACTGAATTACGCTCGTTCCGCTGTGGTTTCGAATCTCAGCTGGGGGACCGCATTTTAGTTAGTTAAGTTTAGGGTGCATGCTGCATGAATGGTTAGTGTGTGAGGGACGCCCGCACCCCCTTGAAGTAATGCGAAAAGCGATTCGGGGGGGGGGGGCGGTAGTATGAATGAATTAGAAAAAAAAGCTTAGCTTACGTTGTCCTACAAAAAAGGTTGGGTTAAGTTGTATTCCATTGGATTATACTAATAGGTTATGTTTTTTTTTCCATTCATTCATACTACCGTTCCCCCCCCGGAACCGCTTTCGCATTACTTCAGGGGGGTGCGGGCGTCCCTTACACACTAACCATTCATGCAGCATGCACCCTAAACTTAACTAACTGAAATGCGGTCGCCCCAGCGGGGATTCGAAACCACGCCGGTACAAGCGCAATTCAGTGTGACCTCGAGTGGCAACGCGTTTCTGCGCTAGACCACCGAGATCCCTAATAGGTTATGTTAAGTTATGTTAACTTGGATTAGGTTAGATTAAATCTGGTTATTTTTGAAGGTTATGTAAAATTATCTGTTAGTTTTGGTGAGGCTAGAAACCATCCATATGTGTGTAGTTTATAAAGAAAATTAAAATATATGTATAGTGTAGATATACATATGATATGAATATCCATTTCACTTAATGGACAATTATAGGATGTGGAAAGGAGGAACACAAGTATGCAAGTAGGTACTTCAAAGATATGCTTTTTGGTTTTGTGAAGCACTGTAGTAATCAGATTAAATTACTTAGGTATTTGATAATAAAATAATGCTGATGGAATTTATGATTGTAATTAATATTGTTTTTGTTTTGCAATATAAAATTATTTTGGTGTTCCAGACAGATCTAAAGATAGATAGACTTAATTGGGTCAAGAATTACCTTAAATATAACAATTTCGATAATCTTCGTAAAGAACTTTAATTGTTATAGAAAGCAGGTTATGCAAGAATGGTACATGATTCAATGAGACAATTTATTGAGAATGCAAGTTTTAATGTTAACATTTTTGGTAACCTCAGTAATCTCTAATATTATCTTCCTTCCAAGTTGGTCTGTAGCTAATAGGCCTTAATTTACAACGACCCTGAATAAAAATATCAATTTGCTACATGTCTCTAATTAATTTAAAAATATTAGGAAAATTTGCTTAAACATTCAAGACCAAGGTCGAATTGAGCCCAATTTAGAACTCATAATTGTTGTTTATTATGGGTTTCTTGGATTTATTCCAATTCACATTCATGCAGTCTTGTTAACACTTAATACTTACCCTGATAATAAATAACAGGATGATAAGTAACATAATTGTAAGCATCTGTTTGTAGAAAGATTATTGATCATTTACAACAAGCAATTTAGATATAATTTGATAAGGCATCATGGGTAAAATTAAAAGGTGATGTAATACATACAAGCAATGAAATCTAATAAGAAATAAGGATTTATGATTTTATCCTTCCAAAAACATTTATTTCGGTTTTTAAATAAATTTTGGCAAGAGCAAGTTTATTGGCCTAGTTTGACAAAAATAAACAATCTATTATTACAGTATTTCCTAAATTATGACAATGAAAGTTTTGATCACTTCAGTGTTCTTGAAATCGCCCTTATTTATGTATTTGTCATTTTTGTTTTGATATGTTTTTTTGTTAGTGACCTAACTTAGGTTTTTTTTTTAATTTATACTTCCTGATTGCCTGTATACTGACTAAGTAAGCAGTAACTTTGAATGAATGTTGCTTTTTTAATGGAAAATGAAAATACTATTTTATAGACAATAAATCTGCAAAAGAGTTATTATAAAGAATGAAATATTTTTGTTTCAGAAATTGCGGTTTTGCAAGCCTGGACTGTTCTGGTGGCTCTGGTATCAATTGCTTGGTCACTCACTTCTTATCATCGTTCAGTGAGGTATGCTAGGGATGACAAGGAAAAGGTATCCAGTGCAGGTATTTTAGTTGCCTTCTGTTGGCACCTGATGAGTGCAGGTAATTTCTTTTTTTTTTATAAAATTATATTAACTATAAAATATAATTTTGTCTTGCAGTTTCACGAGTGCTTGCACTCAGCCTGTTGGCTTCCATTTTTCCAACTTGGATGGGTGTTGTTTGTGCATTGCACTGGGGTGTGATGGCCATATGGTTGGCACTAAGCCAACATCAGACTGCAGCTTGTAGCAATCGTTGCGAAGAGCTGCTGTTGTCTGCAGCCTTAGGACTTGCCTATGTCGTTGCCTTCATTTCGCCTAGAGATGGGCCCACTAGATATATTTACCTTGCATATTATCTTGTATGTTTTATGGAAAATATTGGAGCATTAGTTGTTTGGTAAGTGGGAACTCTCAATTGTTATATTATAATAGAAATTATGAATAATATTGTATTTCCTTATTCATTATTTGTTACCATGTACAGATGAGTTTGCTTACTGAAGTAGTTGGTTTCTCTAACAAAGACAATTTGTTTTGAGGGGGCTACAACTACTGTTCGTGTAGGGGCTCAGAATACACATATATATCACTGATGTAACCTTCTTTATCAAGCCTTATTAATGCCTACATCTTGTTACAAAGGCAAATATTAATGCGACCAACACTGCTAATATTTTAATACTCTGCAGTAGTAATATTTAACTAGGTTGGCAATAGTTATGTGATTTTAAGGGGATAAGGGCCAATAAAGGCTTGTATATTAATATGTCAAATAATTTTCAACTCTGCAATCCTTTCTACAGAAATTATTGGGCTAATAAAATTATTAAGACGTTGAACTGTTGAGTGTAAGCTGTTATACAGGGAATTTTTCTTTTTAGTATACATAGCCTATGTATACTTTTAAAAAGAACGCGTCAATTTCGCCTATTGTGTATGCAACCAACTACACCGACAACTAAAAACAGGAGCAAACGTCACCAGTGGTGAATTATTTGAGTATGAAGGTTATGTTGATGCAGTGTTTATATTAAATAAGTATTTCACCCTGTATATAGGACGCAAATAATGACTTATTTGTTAAATACAAAAATCGACAGGGTGATGTTTCTGTAAGGTATGTGAACATTGTACTTCCTTTGTACAACGGACATATATCAGCGGTAAGGTGGTGTAATGGTTATCATAGGTGCCTTCCAAGCAGTTGATCTGGGTTCGATTCCCGGCCATCGCAGACTTTTTTAATTATTATTTTTTGTTATAACTATTAATTATGATTTCTTCGACGTAGCATAAAATATTTAATTTCATTTCTTCGGTTAAAACGTGATTACTTTTAGTTCTTATTTTATGGGAATTTATTACGCATCCCTCTGATTTAAATTTTCTAACATTTGTTTGTATGGTTGGAATACAAGGAATAGGTCTTTCTGGATATTAGCTGTTCATTCTGATACCACATTAAAATTTCCACTTTTCCATCTTTACTGTACATGCTTGTATAAAAAACTCAAGAAGACACTAAATAAAGACTAATTCTATTTTTTAACCTTAAATTAATTTAATTGTTTTGGTCACAGCATGGTTTAGTTGTCTGTATAGTTGGTTGCCTACATAATAGGCGTAATTGACGCGCTCTTTTTAAAAGTATACGCAGGCAATGTATACTAAGAAGAAAAATTCCCCGTATAATTGTTTAGTTACAGTAGCCTGCCTATTGGGTGCCATTTAACTTTTGGAAGTAACATTCTGTAAATAATAGGGTATTTTTTTACGCAGTAACATGCCTTTAGATAAAGTAAACGTGAAGTAAAATGTATATTATATGGTTAAATCAAATAAAATTAAATTCAAAACTACGTGTAAAAATAATAAACAACCTAACAAGTTTAGTAATTATTTTCTGGATTTATGCTATAAAAGAGGTTTTTTATAAACAGTTGAGGTAGAAATGTGTTCTAAGTTGCTTGCTAAGAGAGGATTAAATAAACTGAGCACCTATAAAATGGGTAGACTAACTATCCACAAAAGCAAATTTTGTATTATTCTGTAACAACATAAGATTCTATTAATATCTGTAACTTTTTAATATTGAGAAATGCAGACAACCAAGGAATTTCATATAGATGAAAGATATTTATTTTTTGGAATGGCATTGACATTTATTCTACCAAATAAGTATGGAAATTTGTGAAATATTTTACCATGTGCTGTTGATATTTCATTAAAGCATGCTGTCCAAGTAGTACTTACGCATGGTGCAATGGTTGAGAATTTACTTTTAATGCGTATTTTTGAAGTGCCAATCTCACAACCGCATAGTTTTTTTTTATAAATGATTTTCAAGAAACTCGACCGGGTTATTTTTTAGTACACTCCAAGAATGCTTGTCCAAGTGCCAAGAGAATTTTAGGCTAGTGTTTAGTGTAATTTATTCAAGTATTTAAGTTGTCAGTTAGTACGTAGTTACTATTTAATGATTTAATTGTGGAATTAACATTTAAGAAACAATTATTTATTTAATCTCTTAATTTTTTTAACAGATTCTACAAATAACATAAATTTTCCTATGGAGTTTATTTGTATAATAATAATGGAATTGAATGTGTGCCAGTAAAGTCCATCATGAAAAAAGAACTATGTGGTAGTTGTAGGAGACAAACTCATAAATTCTAAAATGTTATGTTTGCCACTTTCTCGCCCACATCTTTTAGGTTAAATATTAAACATATTTTAATGAATAATTGTTCTGCGATTAAAAAGAATTTTTACTCTCAAAAGATTTTTTATGAATGGAGAAAATTGATTTTTTTTAGAAGCTTGATTCTACTTGCACAGAAGCTGTAATTTGCGCATGGGCTGAAGCTGCAATGGAAATGCATAAATTAAAATTTATGGGATTTTGTTGATTGGAGAGAACCTGTATGGCCCAGATGATCAACGTCCCACACTTTTTGCCAAAACTAATTAAAAAAATAACTTTATATAAGTATAAATTAAGACACTTTTTTACCTGGACTGGACTACAGATTCTGAAGTCGTGTATTATCTAACATTTCTATTACAACTTAGCCTTTGAGTCTATTAGCGCCTCAGACAAATAAACTAGATGGACAGCGCTATTTACAGTCAAAAATGTCCGTAAGATAATTTGATAATTTGATAAGATCAACTGCGAGACGATTCTGCACGAATATACACGATTGCACCTGCACAATACAATCCGAAGGTTGTATATTTCGTGTTTAAGATGTAGTATTTGTTTACTTTCCCTCTGTAAACAAAGTGCATTTATAGTGTTTTTGGTGTTTCTCCCAATAATTTTAGCAGAATATCCAGTTTTTTTCCTGAAACATGGGGCGCCAACGTTTTATATGTAAGAGAACTGACAAAAAAGAGGAAGGCATATCCTTTCATAGTTAATTGAGGTTACGTATGATTTTGGCTTTACCTTTGAAATCAGTGGTGTGCTGTTCGCTTTTCAGACATGTTCCGTGTCCGCCTAAATTAATATTCAATATAAATTATATTTTTAGAGTCAAATAATGTTTATTACATTGATAATTAATTAATATTCCGAGATTAAATTAATATTACCATTTTTGAACGATATGGCATGGCATTTAAGTGATTATATTGCAGACATTGTTGGTTATATAGCTGGATTGGTGGTGAAATGCTTAAAAAAAATAATAACCTGCGTCTCAGAATGTTTAAAAATAATTGAAGGTTCTGTGACATTATCATAACTCCAATGTTATAAGGAATATAAAAAATTAACAGATGCATCGGAATTTGTTATAAAAATATGCAGAGAAGCAGAGGAGTATTTTAGATTTTTTCATAAAATTAATAATATTTTAATAATAAAATTTATATGATGTGCTAATCAATAGCAGTATAAAAGTGATGCCAACTACAGCATTAAATGGCTTTGGAGACGATATGTTTCATGACCATCCAATAAATGGACATTTTGTGATGTTAGTAAAATTAATATTAAAAAAATATATTATAATTAGAGTTCATTCTGAACCCACTAACAAAAATGATAAAATCACTAACAATAGAATAAGAAGTAAATTAACAGAAACAATTTTGTATACCGTGTGCTGACTTTGAATACGCTCCATAGGGAAAGTACATGCGTTTGTGGAATTTTTCAATTTCCTGCTCCCCAAGTTGAAAAACGCGTCCAAAACAAGGTGTACGCAGAAGGGACATTAATTTTATAGAAATTATATCTCCTATTTATTTTTAGAATATCAACTTAAGTGATTAAATTAAAAAAATATGAAATAATTTATAGAGTGGGTGTAGTAATAGCACCAAATCCGACGTGCGCATCCCGCCGGCGTGGCTTAATGGTTACGCATATGCTTTGTAACGCGAACTCGGGAGTTCGAATCCGCTCTTCAACTTTATTTTTTTATTATTTTTTATGGTAAGCCTTTTATATCTATCAATCCAACTGCGTTATTATTTTCTAAAAAACACATCGTACAAAATACATGCATTTTTGAGTTTCATAAAAACTAAATAATAAAACAGTTTTATTTAATTGTTACACATTTAATAATAACCATTAAATCGTTTAACGCTAATTATTAACGCAAATAAAAATGTAAATTAAATCAAATGTTCGAATGAAGTATACATCTGCATTCAAAAAGTAATCAAACGATTAGAAAACTGTCTTCGCACTTGAGCAAGCGTTCTTGGTGTAATCTCTCTACAACATTCAATAATATTGTGTATTTAGAGAATAATATCACAATTGCAATTACAAAAATAAAACATTTATAATAACAAAAATAATAAAAAAAAATAAAGCTGAAGAGCGGATTCGAACTCCCGAGTTCGCGTTACAAAGCATATGCGTAACCATTAAGCCACGCCGCCGGCGGGATGCGCACGTCGGATTTGGTGCTATTACTACACCCACTCTATAAATTATTTCATATTTTTCTAATTTAATCACTTAAGTTGATATTCTAAGAATAAATAGTAGATATAATTTCTATAAAATTAATGTCCCTTCTGCGTACACCTTGTTTTGGACGCGTTTTTCAACTTGGGGAGCGGGAAATTGAAAAATTCCACAAACGTATGTACTTTCCCTATGGAGCGTATTCAAAGTCAGCACACGGTATATAAGAACCATCTTTTATAATGGCAGTAACAATTGTTGTATGTATTTCTGTATAAGTAACTATAATTTCAAAAAACGGACATAATAAAAATTTAACTAAATGTTTTCCCAGTATGCCAGCTTAACGTAATTTTGGCAATTAGGGAATTAAGTGATAAACAAATTTGAAAAAAAAAAACTTTAATTATTAACTTCTTCTTCTTCTTCTTTGTATAGGCCAATGGCCTGTTAATTACCTACAATGCAGTAGGTTCTGTTCTTCTTCTGAAATGATTAACAAAAAGTGAAATTATGTATTAACTAAAATGTGCAATATTAAAATTACTCTCCTAAATGCCGCCTATGCATAAGATGGCATTTATTTGTTTTCCGTATATTGTTCACTCACATCCCCTATCCCTTGGCCCATGTTTGAAACGCGATGTTGCGGACAAATGTACTACTACACGAGTATTGAAGTGCAGCGTCCATCTAGTTTATTTGTCTGAGATTAGCGCCATCTCTTGTGCATAAGTAGAAAATATTTAATCACAAAATAATTTGTTCTGGTGCAATTTTTTAAAATACTGTAGTATGTCTGACTTCACAAAATTATTTTGTTTCAGTACTAATTATTTTGTCAAAATGGGCAAAATTGCTTTTATAAGGTATTACTAGTGGTTCATTGAATTTTCTCTTTTTCCATGAAATACATAGTTTTCTAAATGCAACATTAGATTCTCCAGGTTTTTTTTACATTCATACAGGACTGTTTTAAATGTAAGCAATTTTTTCCCCACATTCATATTCATTAAAATATCTATAAAATTATGTACAAGGCCTGTATGACATGGCACAGAATTTTCTACAAAATTTTGTTTACAATTTTTTCAAAGTGTTTTTACAAAATTATGGGTCGTGTACACAGCAAAATTTTGTTCGAAATTTTGTCCAAAATTCTGTAGATTCATGTTCTAAAACCTACAAAGTCGGCGTCGCATTGATACGCAAATGAGCAATTTTTAGTGTTTGTTAACAATTATAGAGGGCAGAGAATATGTTTACCACGTGTATACTCCGCTTCCCGACACTCCACGTACTTTATCTTATCTCGCTCGCGGTCTTTATTGTTGCAGCTTGTTTGCTTTGTCGTGCGTTCATGTAAAATAAATAAATAAAAGCGCTACGAACTACTGCATTAATCTAATATTATCAAATCTTGTTAGAATTCTACTTTATCGACAGTCACATGACTATTTTGACAGTTTTCTCACAGATGTCGACGTAATTTGTACCCATTTGCACATGCTCACAGACAGAATTGTGTACAAAGTTCTGTTCCATGTAATACGTGTTTTGCAGAATTTTGTACAAAATTTTGTTCAAAATTATATTCAACATTTTGTACACAATTATGCAAAAACGTATTACACGGAACAAAATTTTGTACAAAATTCTGTCTATGAGCAATGAGCATGCGCAAAATTACGTTGACATCTGTGAGAAAACTGTCAAAATAGTTATGTGTCTGTCGATAAAGTAGAACTCTAACAACATTTTATAATATTAGGTTAATCCATAAGTTAGTAGCGCTTTTATTGTGCGTGGAGTATTGGTAGGCGGGGTAAACACGTGGTAAACATATTCTTCTCTACCCTCTGTGATTGTTAACAAACACAATTGGTCGTTTGCGTATGAATCTACAGAATTTTGAACATTGTCATACAGGCCTAATATGTGTTTTGCAGAACTTTGTACAAAATTATGTTCGTAATTTTGTACAAAATTCTGTGCCGTGTCATACAGGCCTAACTCAATGCAATGCAATACATTAAGTAATTCAAACTATTAGGCAATTTTTTGTGTTTGTTACCAACATAATTTTAAAATGTGACTTTATTAACTTATAACTATTTTATTCCAGGTGTGTAGCAAACAATTCAGAAGAAAATCCAATATTATACTATGGAGCTGCTGGAGCACAAGTGACCGCCTTCCTGTTAGCAATTGTATTTCTCCTCATATATTACCACTACTGTCACCCTTCAACAGCGGGTCGTAGTAAAATTCTAGAAATTACTGATCCTAATGCAATAGACCTTGAAAAACCAGGTTATAGTAAGGCGTATGCACATCACGTGCACCACCATACTCACCACTCATCTAACTCCTGATCATGCGCCTTTGTTTAAGGTAGGAGGTATTTTTGTGTAAATACAATTGATTGTACAAACAAATTCTGTTTTTAACACTAATATGTTAAAAACCATAGTAAGTGTACTATGTACGAATTGAATTTGTAAATATCCAAAGATGATAAACAAAGTTAATACTAAACTGGCGATAAAATGCTGACAAACTGCAAATATACTTAAACTGGGGACTTTTCTAAGAGACGGTGGAATCAATAGAGTAGTTTTGAGAAAGAAATGAACCCACTTTTAATGTGGAATGATATACTAAAAGGGAAACAGAAGCAGTACTTTAACGGCTTTTATTTTTCGTTTATAAATTGTTAAAACAAGATTGTGATCAATTTTCATAAAATGCTTAAATGCAATGATGTTCCAGTAAAAGTACGGAAACTATACCAAGTACCTATACATTGGAAGGATTACTATTCAAGTCTGATAACATTGTTTAATATCATTATAGCCCAATTTAAAAATATCGTATTATTGTGTGTAGAAGAGCAATCTTGGATAATTTTTTTCAATCAATTAATTTATGACTTTCTTATTCAAGAAGTCAGAGTGTAGTACTGATTGGGCAGTATGTATTCCAAACTATAAGTAAGGAAGACATTTTATGTTTGGTTTGTTTTATAAAATTGAGACAACTGTTAATGTTCAAAACTATAAACAGTGAATTTTATTTTGTGTTAAATTTAACAAAAGCATTTTCTTTAATGACGTGCTTTTTGTGACATGTGAAACATTTGTATGGAAAATGCATTATTTTTAAAGTAAATTTGGAATGTATTGTGAAATAGCTGAATAAAAATTTTTATTTTTATGTTTTTAACTCTTTAAAATGTGTGGGTATATAACTACAATCTTTTTAATAAAACTGATATATTATAATATTAAATATGATAAAAATAAAACCAGTTATATTAATGTTTATTAATGGCTGTATAAGCACAGCTATATTCTACAATTTTCCTTGTTACTCTAAATTATCGAAGCTCAAAGAAAATAATATTTGCACCTGTATTCTAGAGTTAAGAATTACAAAAGAGTGCGACTTTAGTACAACTTTATACACATATCATTTGGATTACATACTGTTGATTAATATGTTTGTAATATGAAGAGCAATGTATGCCTTGTGAATATTTTCATTCTGTTTTCTAAATTGCTATTGAATTCAATATTGAAGCTGTATGTGTATTAGAGATGGGGTTCTTATGACAGTAATGTTATTTGGTAAAGCTCCATTAGGTTTTCAATGACAATATGATACTTGTAA
>JABXWE010027560.1:0-15019 GCA_014611495.1 Limonius californicus | reverse complement strand
CCCCCCCCCCCCCCCCCCCCATGGATACGCCCTTGAGACACGACCAAACTTGTAGTTGATACCTTGAAAGCAACATTAATAGCAAGTAAATTATATATTACATGATCCCGATCTGTGATTTTGGAATCTAAAAGAATATTCATTTTTTGTATATAAATTATGATGATTTGTGTTTAGAACTAACATTCTTTGCTATAACTTGCAACGCTCTAAGGGAATTATTAGTTATAGAACGAGGGCAGCTCTACCTTTTTCCATCTTGACTCTTACCAAAATTTCGCTTTTAATTTTTCAATTGTCAGCCTCATTTGCCATAACAGCTAAAGTTTGGATTAACTATGGTTATTAGCATAAATGTTATACATTTTCCAATCAGAGAACGACTCCAAACAAAATATACATGCCACGAAAGCAATACTCTACGCCTCAGTTAAATTTTAAGCCTTGGCCTTGTTTTATATAATGTAGTGACTCATCTTACAGGTAATTGTAACCAAACTTGTATTAGCCTCAATGGCTATGGTATTTTCAAATATTCGTTTTTTTTAAATAAAATGCCCTAAGCAAGTCCCTAGAGATTTTTACTTATTTGAAAATATAAACCCGCAATTAAGTGGTATAAGATTTCTAGACAATTCAGAAGTGGAAGAAGTAGCTAGTGAGCATTTTAAGCCGAAGGAAAATTATTAAACAAAAAACAATACGGTACTCCATTCCTTCTCTAATCTCATTTTTGTTGTATTCATACACTACCACCCTCCGAACCACTTTCGCATTACTTCATGGGGGTGAGGGCGTCCCTTACAAGCTAACCATTCGTGCAACATGTACCCTAAACTTAACTAAGTGAAATACGGTCGTCTCAGCCGGGGTTCGAATACGCGGCCGATAGGCCGCATTTCACTGTGACCTAGACTGACAGCACGTATTCGCACTGCCCCATCGAGGTCCCCTCCTTCTCTAATCTACAAAGAGTAGATTTAAACAAACAATATTAAAATTGAAACCCCATCTGATAATCTAAAAATTAAATCAATTACAGTTTGACCGTAACATATTCATGGCACTGGCTTAAATTTAACTGAAATCTTCGCATGACTGCAAGCACAAGACGACGATCAACATCTTCCCAGAAGTCGGATGTTTGAGTGTACAAAATTTTTTTTAGAGACGGGAGTACTCATGCTACAATTTCGGTTAATCGTGAAAATGAAGAAAAAGTTAATGCCCTTATTCAGCAAGATAAACGAGTATCATACGTCAAATTTATCAGAATTTACAAATTAGAGTCGGAAGTGTTGAAGACATCAAGACATCATTAAAAAACAAGCTAAATTACTGTAAGGTGAAAGAGTCGTTTGCGAATCGCCTTTACTTTACTGCGGCAATAGGAGCGAAAAGGAAATGAATTTTTCGACTTAATGGGGACAACTGACGAATCCTGGGTACAATATTTTACTCTAGTCAGAACGTGGAAGCATAATATAGTGGCGTTACACCACATCTCCGAAGTCAAAGAATGCAAAAACTGCTGTGTTGTCAGCTGGTGAAGTGATGGCAAAATGTTTTCGGAGGTGCCCTTTGTTAATATGCGTACAGAACGTCGTACAATTAATGCTAACTATTATTTGATATTTTTGCAGGACAATGTTGAGCAGGCGATCAGGAAGCCACGGAAGAGAAGACAAAGTTCTGTTTGCTCTTTCAAAGACAATATTCACCCTCATACCACCGCAAGAACGATTGAAACCATAACCAAGCTTCAGTGGTACCTTCTTCCGCATGCAGCTTATTTTAGTCGGGAAAAGATTTCAGTCCAATGAAGACGTTCTGTAAGCTGTTCAAGCGTTCAATTTCTTCCAGAACCGCATTAAAAAGCTTCTAGAGTGGTGGCGTAAGTGCCTCGCTAGGTACAGGGACTACATTGAAAAGCAATATAATATTCATTATTGTAATATTATAATACCCATATTTATAAATAAATTCCTGTTTAAATTTGAACACCTCTCGTAGATTGGCTGGTTACCATCTGGCGTGCTACTAAGAAGATTACGAGACAACAACATTTATTCCAACCATTAAACACAACAATGTAAACTATTGCAGCGACAATGAAAATTGTGAAGTGATGGCCAATCATCTCCAGGAAACCTTCACGCTAAACATTGAGCAAGAAAATCTGGAATTCACCAATAATATACACAATCAAGTTGAGAATCGACTACCTCTGCCAACTGGCGATATTTTAACAACCACTCCCTTGGAAATAGAAAAATTCATTTAACATCTTCCAAACAAAAAATCTCCTGGCAGTGATCTTATACCTAACATAATACTAAAAAAGTTAACTCCTAAAGCCCTTACGTTTTTAGCAACGATCTTTAATATGTGTTTGGTAATCGGTTATTTTCCAACAGCATGGGAACATGCTGAGATTATAGTATTTCCAAAGCCAGGAAAAAATCACAGTGATCCTGCCAGCTACAGACCTATTAGCTTGCTATGCACTTTATCTAAAATCCTCGAAAAAATTATCTATGCACGACTCCAATCATATCTTGACTCACATCATATTATTCCTACGTTCCAATTTGGCTTCCGCCCTAAAAATTCTACGACCCATCAACTTCTAAGACTCAATGAAATAATAGTCAAAGGTTACGAGAGTAAACTACATACTACGATTGCTTTCCTTGATGTAGCACAAGCCTTCGACAAGGTGTGCAAAGGGGTCTTATCTACAAAATGATTAACTTAAACTTTCCAGAATATCTAATAAATATCATCATGTCATTTATGGATAGTAGAACCTTTGCTGTGAAAATCAACAATTCTAGATCAGAAAAGAAGAAAATAAGTGCAGGAGTTCCTCAAGGATCCGTTTTGGGACCTTTATTATTCAATACTTTTGTCCACGATTTACCCACTCCTAATAACTCATGTGTGATTATGTACGCTGACGACACTTCAGTTATAACCCAGCAAAATGACATCAATATTGCTTCCCAAACCCTCCAAGCTGCAGTTGGCACACTATCCAAATGGTTCGCAAAGTGGAACATCAAGCTAAATGCTTCTAAATGTGAAACCAAAATATTCACCCTAAGAAGACCTATTAATCCAGCACCGATAATTATAAATGGTAGGCTGATAACATGGAACCCAAACGACTCGGCAGTTAAGTATCTTGGGCTGTACCTAGATCGCCAATTAAGATGGGGGTATCACATAAATAAAAAGCTAAATGACACATATGCAAAACTAATGACACTCTATCCAATCTTGAATAAAAAGTCCCCCCTACGAATTGAATGTGCTATGACGATATACAAATCAATTTTAAGACCAACTCTCACATATGCGTGCGTTGTATGGGGAACCGCAAGCGACACAAACATTAGAAAAATTCAAACTTTCCAAAACAAAATTTTGCGGATTGCCACCAATGCTGAATGGTTTGTACAGAATGAACAACTGCATCAAGAACTGAGTATAACCTCAATTAAAAACTATATTCGCAAGACGTCCAAAAAAGTACTGAAAAATATCAATGAATGTCCAGGGTTACAACACTACGGGATTGGTCAACGCTCTCTTCAAACTCGTCTTAAACCTAGACTTCCTCAAGACATCTTCTTCTCCAGTGATTAATAATAATAATAATAATAAACTGTCTTTATTGATTAAGATACACCAGAGAAAAATAAACAAATTCTTTGATAACTAGGGCGAAGTTCAGTTTATGGAGAAATAATAATCCATAAACTGCTCTCCCACTTAACCCTAGACGATTAATATCTAGTGATGTTCTATAATCCCAATGTATAATATGTAAAACTCTTAATTTTAAGAATGAATATTCTAGTGTTAAAAGATCAGAATAACTGTAGGACTGTGAATAGCCTAGTGTGCTTAACCAGTAGTACATAATAAAAAGAAAAAAAAAAGATTGGCTGGTTAGAGTTGGAACGACTCCTCTCGTACGCTGCATGTATTGTATATTTTTTAAGTTAAGGCTACTTAAGCATGATAACCCTGTCATAAAGTGACCCCCTTTTCATAGTATTGCTCATTTTAACGTATCTAAAAAAAGTATGTTACCTTTCCTCCGCAACAAGTTATATTCCGCTAAAATATTCTCAGCTTTACGGATAGAGTAGTTTTAACCGATTAAAACCATCATGATCGAAATGAGTTTTTAACCGCTTGGTCAAATAATAATAAACACTGTAAAAAAAAAGGTCAGGCTTACATTTTTAACGTAATATTTATCGAAAAATGAAATATACTATCTTTTTATCTTTTATAGTAAATGCTCTCCTCAAGGCATATTATATACATATCCATAACATCGTAACAATCTGCAAGGAACTTCTGAATGTTTAAGAGACCAGTAGAGCATTTAAATAAAACATTATTCGAGCATAACAAAATTTCTTTCAAGTACATTACCCCCCCCCTCATCTCTAAATAAAAGAAAAAAATCGCATATTAAAGGGAAAACTTCCACAATGACGTGTTCGAAACAAAATTTTGACCCACATTACAGAGGTAATCAAAATTTGGATCGATTGTGGCAGTTAAAAAACCCCGTTTATGCGAAAAAATATTTTTTAAACAATACTTAAAAGTAAAAAATTAGAATTGAACAATAACAAAACTTAAGGCTAATACAAATGTGGTAAAAATAATACAAAAGGTCCTTAGAGCTAAATTAAATTAATACTGGAACGGGAAAACAGGGAGGGACGGAAACGTGAGTGAGTTCTGAAAACAGAAAAAAGAAAAAAAGTTTGTGTGCATAACAAAAAGCTGCAAAAAATTAATGTTTACATACATCAAACGAATTCAGTACGTAACAATAAAATTAAAAAAAGCAATTGAACAGAATACCTTTATTTAAAAAAACGGTGAATGTGGGTGCGATGTCAAGAGACTTTTAAAAAGTAGGAAGGTTTGAACCTATCGATTGAAACTTTCCCTTCCCCACCATAATCAACGAGGGTGTAATATTTTTGCGAACGTTCCCTTACCCGAAATGGCCCTAAATACGCAGGTTTCAGACCTAATGTGTGTGAATCGTTACGCACGAATACATGCGTAGTGGAAAACAAATCTTTATGGATATAAGACGCAGCGGTATAGCTTTTGGTGAAAAAGAACTTAGCTCTCTTCATACGCTCCCGTAATTGAATTACAAAATTTGCAAAATTGGGATCATGAGGATCTTGTTCAACACTAAAAAAATCGCTTGGAAATCGCAATGGTGCACCATATAAAATATCCGGTGGGGATACGTCAACTTCCTCTTTAATTGCAGAACGTAAGCCGAACAAAATGAGAGGTAAATGTTGAACCCAATTAGCGGACCCTACCGATTTGATGGCCTGTTTTAATGTGCGGTGAAATCGTTCTACCAGCCCTTGGCTAATCGGATGTTGAATAGTTGTTTTTATATGGTTAATCCCAAAATCTTTTAGAAACCAGTCCACGTGGAAGAGTAGAACTAGGATGCATTGTCCGTGGTAACAACTTGCGGTACTCCGAAGCGCGGGATCAATACCCCTAAAAAAGTCTCTATAATTTCGTCTGTGCTAATAGATTTGAGTGGAATAGCTTCCGGTCATCGAGTGAACCGATCGATGATCGAAAGAATATATTTATACTGTCCACACATAGATAGATGAACTACGTCCAAATTGATCTTAGCAAATCTGCGATCCGGCTCACGAATCGGCTGAAGAGGACTTTTAGTATGCCTTGAAATTTTATTTCGTTGACAGTTGTCACATGAAGTAACCCAATTTTTAATATCCCGTTGCATGTTTGTCCGAAGGTATCTATGGCAGATTAATTTTTGCAAAGCTTTTATCGCTGAATGCGCTAAATTGTGTAACTGTTTGATGATTGCGTAGCGAAATTCCTGCGGAACGAACGGTTGCGGCCCAATATGGCTCCGATCTATCCAAATTGGTGTTCCTTGTACCGTCTGGGATAAAACAAACTTGAAATTAGGCTTTTGTTGAAGCTCAAGCAACTCAACATTGCCTTCCTGGGCCCTAGCTAATTCATCGAAGTCAATAGCGGACGCGGTGGAAATAGTTGCTATCCTAGTAAGTGCATCTGCTGCTACGTTCTGTGAACCTTTTCAAAAACGAATATTAGTAGTAAAATTTGAAATAAATTCAATGTGCCGAAATTCCCTAGGTAAATAATGGTCTGCGGAACCTCGAATGGCGGGACAGATCGCCTGGTGATCGGTGAAAATGCAAAACTTTTTGTATTCTATGTAATAGCGAAATTTCTTAATTGCGAAATAAATTGCTAGGAGTTCCCGTGAAAATATACTATAATTACGCTCTGAAGCAGTTAATTTCCTACCACAAAAAACCAACGGCTTCCAAACACCATCTTCAAACTGTTGTAAGACCGCTCCAATGATAAAGGAAGAGCTGTCGGCCGCTATACTAATTTCAGCGTCTTGCTTAGTATGAACCAATAAAGTGAAATTAGCTAATGCGTCCTTTGCTTTACAGAAGACTACTAACTGTTTCGATGTGAAGTTGACAGGTTTGTTAGTAGCCTTCCCCGGCAACACTGGCTCATTTAAGGGGGTTAGAAGTTCTGCGCAATGTGGAATAAACTTTTGATAATAACTGATTAATCCAGTAAAGTTACGTAGCTGCTTCTGATTTGTAGGTACAGGAAAACCTCGTATCGCCTGAACTTTGCAAGTTTGTGGAGAAATCCCGTCACGTGAAACATGATGACCTAAAAAATCTAATTCCGATACCGCGAATACACATTTATCCAAATTAAGAAGTAATCCAAATTTTTGCAAGCGCTCAAATACAAGTGTGAGATGGTGGATGTGTTTCCTCATCATTCGTACTAAAAATTAATATATCGTCTAGATAAAAATATGTAAAACCTAGCTTCGCAAGAGCCTGGGAGATGAACCTGGACCAAGAAGCAGGAGCATTCCTCAAACCAAAGTTTAATCTTAAATACTGGTACGCTCCTAGGGGAGTGGTGATGGCGGTCTTCGGCACGTCCTCGGGCTGGATTGGTATCTGGAATCAGAATCAGACGGTTGCGTGTTCAAATCACGTCAGGGTCACCAAAGCAACATCACCAACCCCAAGCAAGGAGACCCGATAAATGTAGTGCTCAACTGTGAAAGAATGGTGCCGAGAAAAATTTTAAGAATGAAAAAGAGGGAACTATGGATGAACCGCGACCAGGTGCACGGTGTACTGCATTAACAGTAACAATATGGCATGTGTGGAAGGCCTTATTAGAGAATTTTCAGAAATTGTTGGTGCAAGTGTAGGATCTGTCTATAGTATCGTTCGTAATCTGGTTACAGCAAAGTTTGTTCGAAATGGATTCCTCGTCTCTTGTCTAATGAACAAAAATGCTTGTGAATGGGTTTATCTCTGCAACACCTCACAGACTATAGGCAAAATAGTGATGACTTTCTTCTGTCACATAGTTGCTGGTGACGAAATTTGGTGCCATTACTACGAGCCAACCAGTAAATGATCGTCGATATAGTGGAAATATTCCAAGTTCACCACCACTGAAGAAGTTTAAAGCACAACCTTCTGCAGGCAAGGTGATGTTAGCATTTTTTTGGCCATGTAGGACCCTTGTTTAAAGAGTTTAAGAAACCTGGAGTAAATGTCAATGCAAATCTGTACAATGAAACTTTGAACAAGCTTCATCAAACAATAAGACGGAAACCTCCAGGAAAATTTATGCGTGGGGTTATTTTAAGGTTTTAGAGCTTATCCACTTTCTAGTCCGGATCTATCGCTTCGCGATTTCCATATTTTTGGACCGCTGAAAAGTCGGCATTTTGAGTCTGACGCAGAAGTACAGATAGCTGTGGAAGGCTTCTTCAATCAGCGGACACAAGAATTCTATGAGCAAGGTATGCGTCGGTCAGTAAAACAATGGGATAGGTGCCTTAACTGTAAAGGTAATTATTTGTAATTCAATTGTTGAATAAATTATTTATAAAGCAAAGATGGGTTTCAATTGAACACACCTTGTACAATGCGTGTTAATATTTTTCTTGCGTTTTGTTCAAACTTTCAAAATGAAATTGTTTATATTTAAAACGCTAATGAGGCGATGTCGATAAATATAATTACGTATCAATTTTAAATATGAAATGATGGTCCAAATTTTAACTTTAAATCCTAATCTGTATATCGAAAAAAATAATAATTGGGCATTAAACTACAAATTTTAACTGTAATGGCGTAATTTCATAACTTAAACGGGAAATATGTTTCGCCGAGTTCTGTAGGAATAAAATTTAACCTGTATTTTTCCGTTAAATCTTTTTGTTGAGAATTGTTTATAATAGATGAATAATATGGGAAAGGAGGTACATTTTGCCACAGGTGGAGACTTGTCCACTCTGGCAACTCTCTACAGGCAACCCTGCAATCTATTACCATCTGGTCCATCTGGAGCTAATATTTGGCAAGTCATGAGATTTTAAATAAAACCCAATTTAATTTTCACTCCTGATTTTAACCGGGTGAAACCATTTTTGACCACTGCCTCGGCAAAAAAACAAAAAAGCGTTTTTACCTGTTATATTTTTTTAATATTATGTATATTTGATTTACGTTGCGACTCATTATTGTTTGTGTAAATGGTGGTATCATATTGTGTGATAACACAGTGATGCAGCCCCACTTATCGTGCCGCCACTGCATTGAATCCTTTAATAGCGCCAAGACTGAAAGATCCTCTAAGAAATTATCTGACCCAGCATAAGAAGCATACATTAATCATAATTAAGAAAAGTGTTGTTTGGAGGCTTGAGTAACTGATAAGAAATCACTTTTTTGTTTTTGCGCATCTCTGTGTCCTCGTGTCGGCTCACGCGCACGATGCTCCTTTTCTAATCGTCCCGCCCCCACTTCACATTCTGCTCGTAAACCCTATCGTGTTATATCGCGTCTCGTGTGTTCCAAAAAATTTTGAATCATTCCTAGAGCGTTCAAAAAAATTTTTTCCTCTGCTTACGTAATCCTGCAAGTGAATAAGACGAGTGCGTGTACGTTTTTGCGGGCCTTCGCGTTGTGTGATAACCGCGTGTGCTATTATTAATACGTGCCCGCGATTTCAGTGAAAAATGCGGTTTTTGTGACTCCTTTTTTAGTTTTCAGTTTGTGCCCTGTTTTTACTGCCCCGCATGAGTGATATGTGATCAATTTCGGCGGCCCCTTACGTCATCGATTCGGCCAACAGGTAGGTTGAATATCTGCATAAAACTGCAATTACCCAAAGTATCATCGGGTAATTTTATTCGGGACGCGAGCCGTTGTTCCTTAAAGAAAACACTAAATAACCCCTTCTAGCTTAATTGGAAACAAAAATCAGATCAGATTCGTCACCATGATTTGGTTATTACATTTTTGTGCAACCGTCGACGTTTATTAACTTGTTTTTCGCCTTTGTTGACATCCGAGCACCTACTCGTTTATTATAATTGCACTAATGGAAATTTACACCAGTTAGTCTTTTATCTCGAGAAACACCAATCACTCTTTCGTAATTTATTGTTTCGCAGAGAGGAGGCACGTTCGGAGAAGAACTGGCCATGGGATAATTGTGATTTTCTTCCTCGACAAAGAACAATGGAGGCTTTGCGACCTTTCCATGTGGATAGGTGAGTGATTTTTAGGCTAAAAATATCCGCGTGTTTAAACGAGATCGTCATTTCTGCCGTCCTGCTGAATATTTGTGCTGCTGCTGTGTGCAAATTGCTTCGAGCGGAAAATGTAATTTGTTTTACAAAACCAACGGAGATGTTTCCTAATACCTTGGAAATTTGCGGTTATTACAAATTTGCAACTAAGACAGCCCCAAGTAGAACTGATTTTTACAAGCATTGAAACTGTTTAAATGACTCCGACTGTGTGGAAAAGGAACATTAAATATCTATTCTATTTTCATTAGCAACTGAAGCATTCCATCCACCTACACGTTAAATTAACCGCTCAGTCCTACGTCAATATTAAATAACTTCGGAATCGATGAGATGCAACGCTCTAGAATTGTATACCTACCTATTTTATTGCTTACTAGCATTCTTTTTGTCTAACGGTTAGTAACTAACTGCATGATTGTCTTTCGAGCATTGGTTGGTACCTTGTTACGTGCAAGGGAATAAAATATTCATAGCGCACAGGACTTCCAATTAACCATCTTCAAGGTTAGCCGAGACGCCCAGACATCATCTATTATCATGATTGTCATTCAGAGTTGACATTCTCTTTCCCTGGGTGATATTGCCGCAGCTGCTGGACTGAAAAATCGCTTCGCATAGCAATTACATCTCTTGGGGTTTTTGCTCCGCGCCTCCATCGTCAAGCCAACTTAACAAGCAACAATATTTGAAGGTACTCGCTGGTTTTGGTTGTCATTCAAGTGCTATTAAAGAAAATACATATAGGAGAAAATTGTTCTGGTTACTAATTTCATACAAAACTATATCGATAAGTGAATAATTTTTTTAATATTTTCCTGGTTAGGTAGCATTCCAGACTGTTTTCGTAAAAGGTAAATTTCCTTTAATTAGTATCACGAAATTAGGTTATTTATTACTTGTGTAGGAGGGTCTTTTTCGCACCGGGACGGGCTGTGGGAATTTTTACAAAGTAAATATAATAAATAATTAAACACTCACCGATAGGGTCTCGAAATCGGTTATGTGTATTCATCAACACCAAATTCTCGGGAACTCAGGATTTAGCAGCGTCAGACATGTACGCGGTGCACTCGTAAAGTAAACACACAAACAGTCAGAACCCCACTTCAGCACAAACCAGCAAAGCGTGGAACACACAAGCAATAATACATTACTACATTCGCATTGCAACTTCTACATAATCTACATTCCTACATACAGGGGGTCGGGTGTCCTCCCGCAGGATCCCGCGTGGCATCTAGTAGCTCACCTTTGACACCATGACAGGACCGTCTCTAGTAGTTCTCGTGCAGGGCGAGGTGTTCTTGACAGGGCCGTCTTTAGTAGATCTTGACTGATGTACCTAATCTGTAACTGGTACCGTGTAACCGAATGTTACCACCGGTCAATGGGTTCAGTTCCCCATGTCATTGTGATCCCCAAACGGCCTTCCCCGACCGCCGTACGTGCAACACAAGGAAAAGAGTGAGAGACAGGCTCTCCACGGGCCACTCTGCAAATTGCAATGCAGAGACCACTGGCTGGTCAACCAGGTCGAGTGATTAGGCCCAATCACCAACTCTTCCAAACATTAAGCAGCTTAAAACGGAATCCTGCGCGGGTACACAACCCCCAGGAACCTTGAAGAGCTCACTGGCTCCCCAAGCATAATACCAGAGGCCTCAGTCGTAAGAACACAGCAATTACAATTACTAACAGTACTGCATAAGCAAAAGTATTATCTATAGCTTCAATCAACAAATACTCATCTCGCTCAATCCCACTACCTTACAGGTAGCCAATAAATAGGTAAACATCACTTCAGTGCATTTATCAACTAAGCAACACACATATACTGTTCATTCAAGTATACCGAACACGTGAACCCTGAACCCGTCTGAGAAGCCACCACTTCGGCCACTTCGGACCCACTACCCTAATTTTCCTAAATCTTACCTAAAAACACCGCTCTGCGACGAATCTGGGGTCTTGGAAAGGCATAGCCATAAATATAATTTATTAGACAAGGGGGCTAGTAACCACAATATTTAGAAAACAGCGTTATTGACAACTATACCAGCATACAATAAATGTGAAAGAATTTGACCAAAAATTTTATTCCTACAGTTGTCAGCACGAAACAGTTTTTACACCGAAAAGCTTAATATGGTTCCAAAATAATATTTACTTCGTGTGAGTACAATGAGAGCTTATTTTCAGAAACATTAAATTGTCTGTAAGGCTTTTTAAGTAAAGCAGCATTAGAATGTTATGAGATCCATAAGTTCGCATAGAGATAAATTTTATAAACCAAAAAGCTTTTAATTTTTCATGTACTTAATTTTATCACACATTTACTCCATGTAGGTACCACCCACGTTTATTTTAAGAAACGTTAAATTGTATTTCATAAGGTTTTTTGCGAAAACTATTTTCTAAAAAATTTGCTTTGTGTAGTCTAGGATAGTGATTTTGGGTAACTAACGTTCCCAGTAGGAAAAGTAAATGTCAGATGTTTTAAGTAGTGCGTTAAATTGTGAAAATGGTTACATGTATCGTTTATTTCGTTTTATAAAGTGTAGTCAATTGGTGTTGGTACTTAATTCCCACACGTAGGTACCACCAAAACTTATTTTATGAAACATTAAATCCTCTTTAATACATTTTGTATACACCAGCACAGCATCATAAACGTTATTCATTAATTTATCTTCAAAATTTAGTAACAGAAGCTAAGCCTCATTTCAATTTCTAGAAAAAACAATTTGCACAAATATTGACTTTCTCCTATTTGTAAAAATATAATTTTTTAAAATGTAATATACGCAATCGAATAATCACTAAAAATGCTTCTATGAACTGTTGAACTATTCTAGTTGTATTTATTTGATAACCAAGGATAAGAAAATATGCGCTCCTTATTAATTATTAAACTAAAAATGTCTAAAACATTTAGCTACTACTAAAAACTATTGTCGCATTCAGTTGAAGATATTTATGTTTGCTTTTTATTCTTTTGCATGAATCAATTTATAATCTGAACTTTTCGTTTTCACCTGACCACAACTTTCTAAAACATTTAGTTCTTTCGATTTTACCAACGATGAAGGACTGGGGTTCAATTCCCAGTACCAGAACGTCCAGTTTTTGACGGCCGTTCTCCCACGCAAGGCAATCGCAAACCAGCGCGGTATTCTGCCTAGTAAATCTTCTCTGGAGTAGAAGTGATTACAGTTCCTGTGTGTGGTTCGGAGCCCACATTAACTATGCCTGTGTTACTATAAAAACGCGTAACACGGGCATAGGAGAGAAAACCGGTACGTCTACGACAAAACACTGGAAGATTTTAGGAAATCTCCAATTACATGCATCTTAGCTTGGTAAAGTGCTTTAATTTCCCTCATAGAGCAAGCGTTGAAAGTGTTTTCATTTTCCATTGAAATATAATTTGCTAAATCATAAACCTATCGAAGTACCACAAGATTATTTTTTGAAACATTAAAGTCCATTCAATATGCTCTTTTCGAGTACGGCAGTATCTGCATGGTCTATTTTTATATTTGCGCACAAAGCAATTTAAAAAGCAGATTGTCTTCACACAACTTCAATTTTATTAGTAAACATTATTTTATACTTTGTTACATTTCAGTCAATTAATGCTTTTAGATAAAATAGCATGAGAAAAACATATTATTTATTGATTTCCAAAATAAAACAATTTCTGAATAATTTTAACACAAACACACAACTGTTTCAAAACCGAAAATTTTCTACTTTACGTGAAAGCATTATTTCTAATACCTTGAATTAGGTACCCCTAAAGTTTATTTTATTCAGTGCTGAATTCTATTTAATTTGTATTTTTTTTTTTAGAAAGTACGAACAGAAAGTCAAGCCATTAATTAATTTCTCACGCGAAATCATTTTTAAAACGAAACACTTTTTAATTTTCCACGAAAACATCTTTAATTTGAAGAACAAAAGTAGCTTGTACACTTCATTTTCTCAGCTGCACAAATATATGAGTTTTCAGAATTTTCCGCTTCTGCGAAATAATACATTTAATTTCCCAAGAAGAAACTTTGGAACGGGAGGTATTTCATAAACTGTAACTATTTTATCCTGGTCCTACAAAATGGCTTATTTCAGTTTTCCAAGAAATTCGATCTAGACTATTTTTCAAGCGAAACGTATAATATAGAAGTTTTCTGTAAAAAAGAATGTAATTTTTGCTATTACTTTAGCACCGAAACAATTTTCCTTCTTCACCAGTCAAGTTTTTCACTGTCATTTTGTTTAGTTTTAACTAATATGTTTTTAAATTGCTGATTAAACAAACGATAAAGGTTTTTTACATTCGCGCAGAATTTAGAAATTTTTTGTGTTGTTTTAACGTAAACCCTATCTCCGTAGGGCCGATGAATTATTGAATTCTCAGGAATGCACATCAAGCCGACCACTCCTAAAATACTAAAATATTAATAAGCGGTCTGGAAATGTACAAAACACATGATGTAGGTATATAGGGTATGTAATGTATCCTTTTTGATGCAGCCCAACGTAGTTTTTTCCGATTCGTGTTTATGCTGTTGCAACAAAGGGCTTTGTAATGTTGTTGGTAATTTTCGCGTGTCCTATTTTTCGTATTTTGTTTAAAACGGATAATTATCGGGAAATTAGCGTACGCATGTACTCTGTTATTGATTCTCGCTTGTTATTGGATCAGATTTCAAAGGGCAAGTGGTTCCTTTAACCCATTAGTGTATAGAGTCCCTTTTCAGGGACGCGCAGAAAAATGTGTTTTCTCGGTGTGATATGCAATTTGGCAACAATGTCTCGGTTTGTGGTGTTACACTTGCCGCTACTTGTCTCAACCATCCCTGTTTGGACGGGGCGTTTGCTTTGTTTTTGTGTAGTTCAGTTATTTGTCTACGATGGATGAAAATTTATACAACACAAAGCACGGGGGGTAAGTAAATTTTTATTCAGTTTATTGTTGATCAAGATATTGATGTTCGTTCCTTATTATTTGGTTGTAGACATTATGGGGAATAAACATAACCTCTAACAAACTCATTTGTTATGATCGGTTGTTCGTCACAGTCTTTCTTTTTTTGTGTCCCTTATAAGGGACTCCGTACTAAATGGGCAATGTTAGATTGAATTTTCTTTTATTATCATCTTGCTAAATACTTTTATAAATAAAGTGTATTTTGTATTTCAGGCTTAGTCTTCATCAGCTTTTAGAAGCTTTAGCAGAAAATGAACAAGATGCTAATGTTGAAATTTTTGCAATTCCACCTG